>JAXCGZ010002494.1:40000-53014 GCA_037179515.1 Halocaridina rubra
TCAAGTAGTTTGCAGAACTCTAATAATGGAAATTGTACATAATTAGTTCCAAATTACTACCCTTATATTGTTTGAGTGGGAGAACATCATAATGAAGTTTGCATTTTTGGCTCAAACTCATCCAATGCTATTCCCAAAATGATTAGCTTCGAGTTGGTAAAGTTTTGTAATTATGACCTCACTAATATACAACACTAGAAGCTGGCGCCGTGGTAGCTATTACAGAACTCTGACGGCTTAAAGGGTAATTTTAGAGGCTGGACAACCAAATATTATAAAATAATATTTCAATAGCCAACTAGAGCTCAATAGAAATGTATTATTTCAATTGTAAGAGATATTTTCTACAATATTTATAAATTCTCTGAGCAAATAACCTATAGGATAAGGGCATTAAAAAAGTTTTATAAATGAATTGTTCTCAATCTCACTACTAAAGAATCACTCTTGGAACTAAGGCCTTGACTTCTGAGCTTACAATCATGTAACATTCTTATCTATATATGTGTGTAGATGTATGTATTTAGTATTTATGAGTGTAACTTTTTTCCTTTGCAGAAGTGAATGCTACTTTTGCATATTGGTTTTTTCTATATATTTACATAATTCGGAAGAGAGAGAGAGAGAGAGAGAGAGAGAGAGAGAGATTATACTGCATATAATTCTTTCTTGTACCGAAATCTTACAATTCAATTCGAAGATATCTTTGAATGTCTACTTACGTCCACATCACATTGTGCAACAACGTTCAACGGTTCATGTACATTTTTTAACATATTTGTCTGAAATGTTTCCTGCTCGTGTCTTCGTGCCACCGTCACTCTTTTAGAATACACACCGTACGAGAAAACGAGACCAAGGAAACAGCGTCATTCCTAACGGACAAATGAAGAAGTGAGTGACGTCTCCCTAACTGCATCTATAAGGGAGAGAGTTGGCAGGCAGCGTCCTGCTCTCTCTCTCTCTCTCTCTCTCTCTCACAATCAAATTTATCTCGCCGCACTTCCATTCATGCTTTCATTCATGAGTTTTACTTTACACTTGGCACCAGAGGGATAGCAATGGCTGATTGCAATTCTCGTGTACGTGTCGTCGAGGCGTAAACACAGTTTTATGTATTATTTAATTGTTTTATAGTTATTTTGCGCAGTTAATGAGTATCGAGTAGAGAAGAAAAACACTGGTGGAGGGTTGGCCTTGAAATGGGATGATGTTTCAATGCTTTAGCAAGTTCAATCAAATGTATTGGTTTTGTTAATTATAAAAACAAAAACGTAAAAATATATAATTTCTAGCTTGGTCTTATGCTGAAATAAAATGAAAACACTGGGGTGGTTAATTTCAATGTATTATGAATGTAGGAGAATTTTCCAACATGTCTACTGGTATTGTTGATAATACTTTATATATATCAGACAAATAATATAACCAGGGCAGAAGATTTTGTCCACTTATACTGCGTGTCTCCAGGCAGAGTGGTGGTGTGGAGTAACTGTGGTGTACTTTATCCTCATGGAGCTAAGATTGGAGAGATGGAGCGTATTGGTTTTCTTGTGAATGGGTGTGTCCACTGACTCATCTACTCCCTCTACAAGTGGATTATAGCCATTGTCTATGTGCGTCCTGAACTAATATAATCTCAGATGCAGCTTCAATTATTCATCGTATTCCACAGAGTTTCCAGTGGCTTCTCCTCATATGCATTATAAAGTAACACACTCACTATTGCCCTGTATGGTGAATCTGTAGCACATGTAAGCCACACCAGGAACCCCACCCCCACCCACCATTCAGTATCAAGAAAACAAGCTATTGATTATTTTATTTTTAATTTTTCCTTTCAACTAATTCTCTCATTTTTTATTCGCTAATGTCATTATTTCATTTGATCTATCAAATTGCATCACAAATACTTTTCCACACCAGAAAATATATATATAAATTGGATTTTCATTATTGGACCCCTCTTAACCTATTGAATATTCATTACCTGCGAAATCATTATTTCTCTTCATTGCAAACTGCGTAAAATTAAATGTATTTTGCAGTAAATTGGGCATTTCGCACCCAGCGGAGAGAAAGGCTGATTAATGCATTTAGAAACTTTTCATTCGATTACATGAGAAATAATGATTTATCATTTTGTATTTTATTATAGTTAGTAGCTTTTTATTATTATTATTATTATTATTATTATTATTATTATTATTATTATTATTATTATTATTATCATTATTATTATAATTATCATTATTGTTATTATTATTATTATTATTATTATTATTATTATTATTATTATTATTATTATTATTATTATTAAGTTCGTTAATGATGTTTAAGAATATAACCTTCGAGAAGAGGTAGACAGAATATACACACACACACATACCGAGGCTGTTTCCCTTAAAAGTTGGTAATGGGGTAGCCGACATCAAAGAAGATGATACATATTAATTAATTCGATGAGAGTACTCGCTCAAATTGAAGATACTGACGTCCATTTCTTAACACGAGATTACTCTCATCAAACTCATTAAGAGTATTGCGATATCTTTGTCGATAAGAGATGCAAAATATTCCATTTTATTTCTTAGATAAGATTTACAATTAAATATCGTCAGCGCATTTTTGTAAACTGGAATGTTTAACACATATATTATAAGTAAGGAATGCATCGAGATTATAGTACTTAACCTACATTAGAAATTAATTAAGCGATATTGACGAATTAAGTGATGGAATATTTCCCATATGATCTATATATCCTCTTTCCTCTTATATTGAGTGACTGAGAGAGAGAGAGAGAGAGAGAGAGAGAGAGAGAGAGAGAGAGAGAGAGAGAGAGAGAGAGAGAGAGAGAGAGAGAGAATCTGAAATGAAGGTAAAATACGAGTATATATAAACTTAAGACACACGACGTAATAAGAGGAAGAAGGCGAATTCAAGTTTGGAACATAAATTCAAAAATGTTTCACAACTTGACTTTTTTTTTTCTAAGGCATAATCCTTGCCTTATCGCGTTATGTATTTGTAGGCAGCTCTATTTTAAGTTTCTTTATGACCTAAGAAGCATTCGTTGACGTTTTACTGTTGTTATAACGATGAGCACAAAACTAGTTGGATGTTTCGTTTTCTATGTTTTCAAGTCATCCCAACTCATTTTCTTTCATTCCAAGAATCTTCCCATTTATTCCCAAATGATATATATGAATTTAGGTTTGTATATGAATATTATATCCAACTCCAGCTCCAATGCCAGAGAAACAAAGTTTTATTGTAGTTTATATTTGCGTTGCAATTTAAAACCACCAGGTCAGGCCATCACCGTGAAATTAAGTTGGGTCACTTGTCCGCGATTTAAAAATACTTCAATATCTACATGTGTAGTTTTCTCTTGGCAATTTAAAGTACCGGATAGCAATAAAGTATTGGAAATTGGAGAAACCTCATTAATGCAAACTGGAGGACACTTCTGAATGACGTTCCTCTCTCTCTCTCTCTCTCTCTCTCTCTCTCTCTCTCCTCTCTCTCTCTCTCTCTCTCTCTCTCTCTCTCTCTCTCTCTCTCCCAATTCACTTACAATGTGGGTGACCCAAGCAGAGTGGAAAGGGGGGGGGGTAAATATGGCAACCCTTTATCCCCAAGGAACTAAGAGGAGTGGTTGAGGAATGTGTGGATCGCTGAGAATGTGTTTCTTAGCTCGGTCACCTCCCTTACAAGGGGGAATGAAGCCAGGTATATGTATGTATGTATGTGTATGACTATATGTATGTGTGTATATAGCCTACATATATATATATATATATATATATATATATATATATATATATATATATATATATATATATATATAATATATATATATATATATATATATATATATATATATATATATATATATATATGCACACACACACACACACACACACACACACACACACACACACATATATATATATATATATATATATATATATATATATATATATATATATATATATATATATATATATATATATATATATATATATATATATATATATATATATATATATATATATATATATATATATATATATATATATATATATATATATATATATATAATATATATATATATGAATGTGTGTGTATGTCGCAGCACTTTTAAATTCCTCAGGGACCCTCTTTGGAATCTTCATATTCTATTCAGAAGTTTCAATAACTCCTCCTAAGAGCCAAAAGGTTGAAGGGGGAAAATTCTTTAAGCTTCTTTGGGGTAATTTTCCAAGAACGATTCAATTGGTATAATACCATGATAACCTACCATCATTCCAGAGTCAAGAACGAAAGAAAGAAGAGAAAAGAATGAGGAGAGGAAGAGGGTTTGGTGGAGACGGAGAGAAAGTTATGGAGGAAAAAGTAGCTGAAAGTTTTATCATTGAGATGAAGGGTGTCAGGTATTATCTGCAGACAGGTACAAGAATGTGTTAGAAAACGTTTCCCACATTGTAAGGATGAATGTGAAAGATTTAGGTTGGTATAAAACATTATTCTAAACGGACAAAATACGGCGTGAGAAATAGAAGTTGGAAAGATTTCAACAATTAGTATATATATATATATATATATATATATATATATATATATATATATATATATATATATATATATATATATATATATATATATGAGAGAGAGAGAGAGAGAGAGAGAGAGAGAGAGAGAGAGAGAGAGAGAGAGAGAGAGAGAGAGAGAGAGAGAGAGAGAGAGAGAGAGGAATACCAATTTGAGAGAAAGAAAATAAGCAGAACTCGATGAAAGGATTATTATATATGTTAAAGAAAAAACAGAACTGAAGGATTTAGATTGGATGGAACTTTTGAGATATAAAAGAAATGAAAAAGAAAATCTCATAAATAAGAATAATGAAAGGCGAGATAAAAATAACTATATCTTTGTTCGATTTTTCTTCAATAAAGCATTTTTTTTATTTATTATATACTTATCATGATATATATAAGTATATTTGTTTTACAAATACCTGAAAATTGGTGTCGGTGTAAGTTGCTATTCTTGTAGGAAATTAATTATTAGAGTAATCAAGATACAGGGAGCTCTTTTATTTTTTTTATGAATGTGACACCTGAACGGGCCAAAAAAATAATAAAATAAAACAGCCCTCATCTTTCCTGGACACGAAGAATACATAAAATAAAGAGAAACAGAGATGGAGAGTGTAATGCCTTGTCAGATGTGACGAGATAATAAGAGATGTGTGATGAATATCTAAGAATATTCAGTGTTGATGTAGGCATAGAAAAAGAACCGTAACTAAAGGAAGACTTAAATCAAACTGTCTTGGACAGTCCTATATTTAAGTTCAAAAAACATCAGCTGTCGTATCACAACGGCGGTTACCTATAAAGATCTTTATGACAAAAGCCGATAATGATTCTAAGGTAAAAAGACCATATCTGTTGGTCTTCCCTGCTTCAAAAAGAAAGACATGCATTAAGAGGTAGCAGGAGAGACACTTTGTATTTCTCGTAACTTACCGAGGGACGAAAAAAAAACAGAAAACTTTTGAAGCAAAACAATGATTTTGTTAAGGTTCGTAGACATGAGCAACATAATTCTGATTCGTCATGCAGAATAATATTGTATTAATGATATATTGACAATATACGACCTCTCCTTACACAGCAAAGCACTTTTAGGGTCATATATTCTAATCTATTGCAAAATATCGGCATAAATTTTTCTTTAATCGTTCTGAATTGAATACAAAAGAGCAGATGATGCAATAAATCTCCTTCCATAAGATTTCTGACCATATCATATTCAACCATTGCACAAACGATCAATTGCCCAATTGTAACATCAGATATTAGGTGTATTTTGTGGCCACCGTGGCCGAGTGGTAGCGCCCGCGACATTGATTTGTCAGGTCGAGGGCTCGCGCCCGCACGGTTTGAGGTTAGAAAGGGCATTGACTCAGGGTAACGGCCACCTTTGCAAAAATCAAATTTCTTCACAAGAAGGCACCGTCCTAGCCCTTAGCAGAAGAGGGAGTCTGTGACGTAAAACCGATCACATTGACAACGTGTTGTATTTGGTGGAAATAGGTAACTGGAGAAGGTCTTTGGTGACAACCGCGTTTAAGGTGCTGCAAACTTTGGAAGAGAGTAAATTTCAAGAGGAATTGATACACTTTTTTTTATTTCAAATTTCATTCCATTTGTACACCCAATCCTTGCAAGCCTCCTATCTGGATAAAGTTATTCATGAACATACCCTAAGTAATTCGGATATATTATAAAAAATTTAACTTCACTCTCTCTCTCTCTCTCTCTCTCTCTCTCTCTCTCTCTCTCTCTCTCTCTCTCTCTCTCTCTCTCTCTCTCTCTCTCTCTCTCTCTCTCTCTCTCTCTCTCTCTCTCTCTCTCTCTCTCTCTCGAGCGAAACCATAATGAAGAAATGTCGTAAAGAATTGCAGCTGGTCAGGCAGAAGTGATAAGAAAACTTTTTCCCATTTGGATCTAATCCTTTATTATATTTCATATATTTTTGTTGGCTATAAAGAATTTTTTTTTCAGTTTTAAAGAAAGATTTCAAGAGAATATCACGCAAGGGAATGTGTGTGTGTGTGTGTGTGTGTGTGTGTGTGTGTGTGTGTGTGTGTGTGTGTGTGTGTATGCGTGTATGTGTGTGTGTGTGTGCGCGCGGGCGGTGTGTTAAAATTACCTAATTGTAATTACCTAATTGTGCTTACGGGAAAGAGCCCCAAGCTCGTAAATTCCCGTCTCCTGGTCGGTTCCATTTTGTACTTAGTGATACTTATCATACTTGTCCTTAAAACTATGGATTGAGTTAGCATTAACTACCTCCTCGATTAGAGAATTCCAATTATCAACTACTCTTACACTAAAAATGTACTTCCTTACTTCCTGCAAAGAAGTTTTCTTACGAAGCTTCAAACTATGACCTCTAGTTCCAGTGCCAGCCATATCAAAATATCGATCCCTATCCACTCTATCATAACCATGAAGGAATTTAAAGACTGTCACCATATCCCCCCTCATTCTTCTAGCTTCGAGTGATGGTAAGTCTAATTCCCTCAGCCTCTCATCATAACTGAGATTGCGTATTTCTGGCACCAATTTCGTGGCATGTCTTTGAACTTTTTCCAGCTTAACTACGTGTGTGTGTGTGTGTGTGTGTGTGTGTGTGTGTGTGTGTGTGTGTGTGGGTGTGTGTGTGTGGTGTGTGTGTGTGTGTGTGTGTGTGGGTGTGTGTGTGTGTGTGTGTGTGTGTGTGTGTATAAACATAAATTCAGACGCTTCCATACAGACTTCGCGTAATTCTCCTTTCTCCAAATATGGAAATCTTATTTCCCCATTTCCTCTTTGGCCACTGAACTTTGTTGAATGAATTTCGGATTCTACCCAAAACTCAATCAGAAGATAAATTATGGGCTACGCCTCCTTCCATCATCGCAAAGCAAAAAAAAAAAAAAAAAAAAAGGAAAGAGGAAGAGGAGTAAGAGAAAAGAAAAAGACCGAGAGAACGACATTTTTTTATGCGGTAAAGGGAGGAGGAGAAAGAGAAGGCAAAGAGAAGAGTTGAGAGGACGACATATTAAACTCAGTATCTGAGGAACAAAGAAGGAGAAAGAGGAAGAGGATTGAAATGAAAATATAGATTAAAGAAAACCTTAAAAAGAGTCAATACTGGAAAGAGGAAGGATTGGAGAAAGGCAAAGAGGTGATTTTTTTTTATTTTTTATTTTTTTTCAAAGAACCCTTTTAACATCCTCAACAAGAACGAAGTCTGGCGTGATCCCGGCTCAACAATTTTGATAAAGATTATTAAGAATACAGTTACATATTTTAATTTTCCCGATGTTTTTGATCCTTTAATCGGGATCAGAGACTGGAACCTGTAAAACAGTTGAGTCGAAAGGTTTGTGCCATTAGCTTAGAGCGAACAGAGCTACAGACCGCCGTCCTACAGGTCCCAGATTTGAATCCCTACAGTAGAAGACATAAATGTGAAAAAATAGGAAAAAATATGTCAAAGAAGCCTAGCCTGTACAAATTCTCTGAAATTTAATCCTTAGCAACGGACATATCGTTGTGCCAAATTAAAACTCTCTTTCTCTCTCTCTCTCTCTCTCTCTCTCTCTCTCTCTCTCTCTCTCTCTCTCTCTCTCTCTCTCTCTCTCTCTCTCTCTCTCTCTCTCTCTCTCTCTCTCTCTCTCTCTCTCTCTCTCTCTCTCTCGAAACAAAATAAGCTGAGTGGGGCACCTGATCGTAGTTCCCAGCCACTCATACAGTTACTTGTGAATGAAAGACGACGTTTCTTGCAAAATAGCAAAAATCAATAACTTTGAAACTATGTAAATAATTACTTAAAACTTCAAAAGACGTTTCAGCTTCAGAATCTTCTAAGAGTAGGCTTTTCTCATTTGGTTAACGTTCTTCCCATTAGAATTTCCTTATATATATATATATATATATATATATATATATATATATATATATATATATATATATATATATATATATATATATATATATATATATATATATATATATATATCAGACACATCCAAAAGATACGTTTTTCGTCTGAAGAGCACTCCTGAGTTAAAAGTGCCAATGTAATGAGACAAAATCTCTTATCCTACTACTGCTACTACAGCAACTACTACTACTACTATTATTACTATTACTAGTAATAATAATAATACTGATACCACTACTTTTATACCATAAAGTAGATATTAAGACTAATATTTTCATTAATCCAGTTTATATATAGTGAATGTTTGATGTGCTTCATAGAAGCTACTTCATTGAATGTCTGATTGTTTTTAATCAATGCTGTTGAGCTCTTCATTCCTGAAGGCTTTACCCGGTGCTTAAATCCAGTGTATACACAACCCTTCTAATCCCTGTTGGAATTAAGAGGCAAATCTCTCAATCGAGTGAATGAATACGAGTCCTTGTGTAAGCGTTCTAAACCCCTGGGATATATTCAATGGCAGTTTCGGAATGCAGCCTCGGCATTAGAAGATTCTGTTCGAGACAATTATTGATTCAGTCTTAAAGGTGCGTCCACACCGGCAAAAAAAACATATCAACAACAAAATTGACAACATAGGACGCAACAATGTTTGTGATGCTACTGATACGATGGTGTCGATATGTTGGTATGGCGCTGTAAGTGATATGTTGGTACTACTGGTGTCTGTAGATGTCAACTGCGATGTTTAGGTCATGTTTACAACTTGTTTCCGACTGCATGTTGCCGGTGTGGACGCACCTTAAGAGACTGCCCAAGCACTAGTATAAATATAATTTCTTGGCTCTGTTTAAAGAGTGAAATATGTGATTCGACAGAATGCTTCAGTGATGTTTATGTTTAACATAAATAAGATTTTATTACCGATGGTGAAGGAAAAATCGTTATTGATCTGATGTATAATGAAAGGAACAAATACAATGAGACTACATTGAAAGAGTTTTGATAGAACACTCATTAGCCCTGTCTGTCATGAGCCAATGTTTCCATTTTCAAGGTGTATTGCGCAGTCGCTATCAAGAGTTTAAGAGGGTCTCCGTGATTGAGTGTAAACTCCTCTTTCTGGCTGACATATCCTACAAGTTTAAAACGAATGTTCGCGTATAGGTTATCTAGAGTCCATACACCTGTCAACCCAAGAGCGGCGGAGAAAGAATTCAACAGTACGCAAAGAGACCCACATGAACTTTTATGAGAGACTGTACAAGATTATTATTTCAAAATGGCAAATGTCGCTCTCAAAACCTCTGTGAATATTTCATATCTAAATTGCCCTCGCTTACACCAAGAGTTTTATTTTTTCAATAATGGTATAAAATATTGCTTTGATGTATACCGAAAAGAGCAGGGGGCATAAAATTCTTCTCATTGTATAAAAAATGAATATATCGCTTCTGTTAAAAGAAAAATATTGTCACTATGTTAGGTGCATTCATTTGGATCTAAAATTCTAAGCATATGATACGAACTGAGCTTTCCACATTAAAAAAAAATACTAAGCTATACACGTACACGAATCTGAATAGAATTTATATTTTGCTTCCAGTGTTTACTACTTTGTCGTGTCAGATCATTTGCTTCTATAAAATAACAGATTTGCAATGTCTAATTTTATTCATTAATCTATCCTTACGTAAGACTACAAAAAAACTTCATATAGCTCTTGAAACACTTCATAACATGCCCCCGTGAGAGATCATAATGAGTAAGCTTGGTGGCATTGTTAAATAACAGAAAATTAATAACCAACGAAATTTCCGTTATCTACAACGTTGTTTCTTTTCCATTTATTTTGCCAGCAGGGTATAAAATTAAAAAACGAAACAGAAGATATGGACTGTACCCAAGAAACAAATAGAAAATGTTTACAGACAGATAACAGATATTCAACTTTTATTAAGGTGAAGCATGACACACTAGAGGCACTGAGGTATATCAGAAGTGCGTAAGAAAATAAATTAGTCTGACAGAAATGATATACATATATACGCACACACACACATGACACACACAAACACACAGCACACACACACACACACACACACACACACACACACACACACAATAATATATATATATATATATATATATATATATATATATATATATATATATATATATATATAGTTTTGATAAATAATAAATATAATAATTCAATATATATAACCAAATAAACAGCTACCAAATGAACTTTACTATAAGGATGATACAAAATATGAGAATGTAGAATAAAATCTGAGTGGCCGAGGCAGAGACTTGTTGACAGCGCCCCACTCCAATTATCCGGGACTCTGGTCAACTTCTAGCATTTTTCTTTTCCCTCCAATTTTCTCTTCAAGAGTCTCTCTCTCTCTCTCTCTCTCTCCTCTCTCCTCTCTCCTCTCTCTCTCTCTCTCTCTCTCTCTCTCTCCTCTCTCTCTCTCTCTCTCTCTCTCTCTCCTCTCTCTCTCTCTCTCAACCTTACAGCCACAGAGGTATGCAAAGCGCTGATGGATTTAGATGTTCATAAAGCTACAGGTCCTGATGACATATCCCCTCATGTGCTTAAAAAATGCGCAAAAACAATATCAGTGGCACTAAGTATCATATTTAAAAAGTCAC
Source organism: Halocaridina rubra (assembly GCA_037179515.1). Lineage (NCBI taxonomy): Eukaryota > Metazoa > Arthropoda > Malacostraca > Decapoda > Atyidae > Halocaridina > Halocaridina rubra. The sequence continues at coordinate 51,170 of JAXCGZ010002494.1, forward strand.
TGGAGTCAGGGGAGATTCCAAGATGCTGGAAACAAGCAAATGTGATACCTATCTTGAAAAAGGGAAGGAGGGATACGGCTCTGAACTATAGACCAGTTTCCTTGACCAGCATAGTTTGCAAAGTTATGGAGAAACTACTAAGGAAACATATCTCTCTTCACTTGGAATCCTTCAACTTTTTGTCAGTGAGGCAACATGGCTTCAGAGAAGGTAGATCAACAGTAACAAACTTATTAGAATTTTATGATGAGGTAAGCCAAATCTTACAGGAAAGAGAGGGCTGGGCAGATTGCATATTCCTAGACTTCCAGAAAGCGTTTGACACTGTTCCACATGGGAGACTTATTAGGAAGCTGCAATCAATGGCTAGAATAGGTGGAAACGTTTTGGAATGGATAAAAACTTACTTAGAAGGAAGGGAACAGAGGGTTAGAGTAAGACACTCAGTGTCTGAATGGAGAAGAGTTAGTAGTGGAGTTCCACAGGGTTCAGTTTTAGGGCCACTTTTGTTCCTTGTATATGTAAATGACCTACCAGAGTCTGTAAATTCATTCATGAATATGTTTGCAGATGATGCAAAGATTGTGAAGAAAGTAAAAAACGAGAACAATGGTAGAGAACTTCAGGAGGATCTAAATAATCTGCATGAGTGGTCAGAAAAGTGGCTAATGAAATTCAATACTTCAAAATGTAAGGTAATGAGAATGGGTACAAGTGCAAGAAGGCCCAAGCTTGACTACTCGGTGGCTGGAGTACAACTTCAAGAGACAGAAAATGAGAGAGATCTAGGAGTAAACATACTGGCAGATTTGTCTCCAGAAATACATATAAATGGCATAGTAAGGACAGAATATGCATTCTTATCAAATGTAGGGTAGCCTTCAGGCACATGGACAAGGAAATGTTCAGAAATATATATGTAACCTATGTGAGGCCAAAACTCGAATATGCAGCCCCCTTTCGGAATCCGCACTTGAAAAAGCACATAGCTAAGCTTGAAAAAGTTCAAAGACATGCCACGAAACTGGTGCCAGAAATACGCAATCTCAGTTATGATGAGAGGCTGAGGGAATTAGACTTACCATCACTGGAAGCTAGAAGAGTGAGGGGGGATATGGTGACAGTCTTTAAATTCCTTCATGGTTATGATAGAGTGGATAGGGATCGATATTTTGATATGGCTGGCTCTAGAACTAGAGGTCATAGTTTGAAGCTTCGTAAGAAAACTTCTTTGCAGGATGTAAGAAAATACCTTTTCAGTGTAAGAGTAGTTGATAATTGGAATTCGCTAAGCGAGGAGGTAGTTAATGCTATCTCAATCCATAGTTTTAAGGACAGGTATGATAAGTATCACTAAGTATAATATGGAAGCGATGAGGAGACGGGAAGATACGAGTTTTGGGCTCTTTCCCGTAAACACAATTAGGTGATCACAATTAGGTAATCACACACACACACACACTCTCTCTCTCTCTCTCTCTCTCTCTCTCTCTCTCTCTCTCTCTCTCTCTCTCTCTCTCTCTCTGCTGTAATAAATTAATGCATTTTGGCATGACAAAAATATAAAATTTATGTTTTCTTTATTTAATGTATGGTCATATTTATCGCATTCGAGTCTCTATTTCGTTACGCTCAAAAATATAAATGTTAATAAGTAAACTGAATTTGGCATTTATCAAAAAGGTTATGTACATTATTGTATTTTTCCTGAATGACTACAAGTTGATCGAAACAAAAAAAATTTTTTTTCTAAAGATGGCAGAAACACATCATATGAAAAGCTTGAGATCAAAATGTAATTCAATTACTTATCTATATTTTTCATTATCTTCATAATCATATCCC
>JAXCGZ010002495.1:0-22500 GCA_037179515.1 Halocaridina rubra
GCTACCCTTACATTCGATAAGAATGCATATGCTGCCCTTACTATGCCATTTATATGTATTTCTGGAGACAAATCTGCCAGTATGTTTACTCCTAGATCTCTCTCATTTTCTGTCTCTTGAAGTTGTACTCCAGCCACCGAGTAGTCAAGCTTGGGCCTTTTTGCACTTGTACCCATTCTCATTACCTTACATTCTGAAGTACTGAATTTCATTAGCCACTTTTCTGACCACTCATGCAGACTATTTAGATCTTCCTGAAGTTCTCTACCATTGTTCTCGTTTCCTACTTTCTTCACAATCTTTGCATCATCTGCAAACATATTCATGAATGAATTTACAGACTCTGGTAGGTCATTTACATATACAAGGAACAAAAGTAGCCCTAAAACTGAACCCTGTGGAACTCCACTACTAACTCTTCTCCATTCAGACACTGAGTGTCTTACTCTAACCCTCTGTTCCCTTCCTTCTAAGTAAGTTTTTATCCATTCCAAGACATTTCCACCTATTCTAGTCATTGCTTGCAGCTCCCTAATAAGTCTCCCATGTGGAACAGTGTCAAACGCTTTCTGGAAGTCTAGGAATATGCAATCTGCCCAGCCATCTCTTTCCTGTAAGATTTGGCTTACCTCATCATAAAATTCTAATAAGTTTGTTGTGTGTGTGTGTGTGTGTGTGTGTGTGTGTGTGTGTGATTACCTAATTGTGTTTACGGGAAAGAACCCAAAGCTCGTATCTTCCCGTCTCCTCATCGGTTCCATTTTAGACTTAGTGATACTTATCATACCTGTCCTTAAAACTATGGATTCAGATAGCATTAACTACCTCCTCGCTTAGCCAATTCCAATTATCAACTACTCTTACACTGAAAAAGTATTTCCTTACATCCTGCAAACAAGTTTTCTTACGAAGCTTCAAACTATGACCTCTAGTTCTAGAGCCAGCCATATCAAAATATCGATCCCTATCCACTCTATCATAACCATGAAGGAATTTAAAGACTGTCACCATATCCCCCTCACTCTTCTAGCTTCGAGTGATGGTAAGTCTAATTCCCTCAGCCTCTCATCATAACTGAGATTGCGTATTTCTGGCACCAGTTTCGTGGCATGTCTTTGAGCTTTTTCAAGCTTAGCTATGTGCTTTTTCAAGTGCGGATTCCAAAAGGGGGCTGCATATTCGAGTTTTGGCCTCACATAGGTTACATAAATATTTCTGAACATTTCCTTGTCCATGTGCCTGAGGGCTACCCTTACATTCGATAAGAATGCATATGCTGCCCTTACTATGCCATTTATATGTATTTCTGGAGACAAATCTGCCAGTATGTTTACTCCTAGATCTCTCTCATTTTCTGTCTCTTGAAGTTGTACTCCAGCCACCGAGTAGTCAAGCTTGGGCCTTTTTGCACTTGTACCCATTCTCATTACCTTACATTCTGAAGTACTGAATTTCATTAGCCACTTTTCTGACCACTCATGCAGACTATTTAGATCTTCCTGAAGTTCTCTACCATTGTTCTCGTTTCCTACTTTCTTCACAATCTTTGCATCATCTGCAAACATATTCATGAATGAATTTACAGACTCTGGTAGGTCATTTACATATACAAGGAACAAAAGTAGCCCTAAAACTGAACCCTGTGGAACTCCACTACTAACTCTTCTCCATTCAGACACTGAGTGTCTTACTCTAACCCTCTGTTCCCTTCCTTCTAAGTAAGTTTTTATCCATTCCAAGACATTTCCACCTATTCTAGTCATTGCTTGCAGCTCCCTAATAAGTCTCCCATGTGGAACAGTGTCAAACGCTTTCTGGAAGTCTAGGAATATGCAATCTGCCCAGCCATCTCTTTCCTGTAAGATTTGGCTTACCTCATCATAAAATTCTAATAAGTTTGTTGTGTGTGTGTGTGTGTGTGTGTGTGTGTGTGTGATTACCTAATTGTGTTTACGGGAAAGAACCCAAAGCTCGTATCTTCCCGTCTCCTCATCGGTTCCATTTTAGACTTAGTGATACTTATCATACCTGTCCTTAAAACTATGGATTCAGATAGCATTAACTACCTCCTCGCTTAGCCAATTCCAATTATCAACTACTCTTACACTGAAAAAGTATTTCCTTACATCCTGCAAACAAGTTTTCTTACGAAGCTTCAAACTATGACCTCTAGTTCTAGAGCCAGCCATATCAAAATATCGATCCCTATCCACTCTATCATAACCATGAAGGAATTTAAAGACTGTCACCATATCCCCCTCACTCTTCTAGCTTCGAGTGATGGTAAGTCTAATTCCCTCAGCCTCTCATCATAACTGAGATTGCGTATTTCTGGCACCAGTTTCGTGGCATGTCTTTGAGCTTTTTCAAGCTTAGCTATGTGCTTTTTCAAGTGCGGATTCCAAAAGGGGGCTGCATATTCGAGTTTTGGCCTCACATAGGTTACATAAATATTTCTGAACATTTCCTTGTCCATGTGCCTGAGGGCTACCCTTACATTCGATAAGAATGCATATGCTGCCCTTACTATGCCATTTATATGTATTTCTGGAGACAAATCTGCCAGTATGTTTACTCCTAGATCTCTCTCATTTTCTGTCTCTTGAAGTTGTACTCCAGCCACCGAGTAGTCAAGCTTGGGCCTTTTTGCACTTGTACCCATTCTCATTACCTTACATTCTGAAGTACTGAATTTCATTAGCCACTTTTCTGACCACTCATGCAGACTATTTAGATCTTCCTGAAGTTCTCTACCATTGTTCTCGTTTCCTACTTTCTTCACAATCTTTGCATCATCTGCAAACATATTCATGAATGAATTTACAGACTCTGGTAGGTCATTTACATATACAAGGAACAAAAGTAGCCCTAAAACTGAACCCTGTGGAACTCCACTACTAACTCTTCTCCATTCAGACACTGAGTGTCTTACTCTAACCCTCTGTTCCCTTCCTTCTAAGTAAGTTTTTATCCATTCCAAGACATTTCCACCTATTCTAGTCATTGCTTGCAGCTCCCTAATAAGTCTCCCATGTGGAACAGTGTCAAACGCTTTCTGGAAGTCTAGGAATATGCAATCTGCCCAGCCATCTCTTTCCTGTAAGATTTGGCTTACCTCATCATAAAATTCTAATAAGTTTGTTGTGTGTGTGTGTGTGTGTGTGTGTGTGTGTGTGTGATTACCTAATTGTGTTTACGGGAAAGAACCCAAAGCTCGTATCTTCCCGTCTCCTCATCGGTTCCATTTTAGACTTAGTGATACTTATCATACCTGTCCTTAAAACTATGGATTCAGATAGCATTAACTACCTCCTCGCTTAGCCAATTCCAATTATCAACTACTCTTACACTGAAAAAGTATTTCCTTACATCCTGCAAACAAGTTTTCTTACGAAGCTTCAAACTATGACCTCTAGTTCTAGAGCCAGCCATATCAAAATATCGATCCCTATCCACTCTATCATAACCATGAAGGAATTTAAAGACTGTCACCATATCCCCCTCACTCTTCTAGCTTCGAGTGATGGTAAGTCTAATTCCCTCAGCCTCTCATCATAACTGAGATTGCGTATTTCTGGCACCAGTTTCGTGGCATGTCTTTGAGCTTTTTCAAGCTTAGCTATGTGCTTTTTCAAGTGCGGATTCCAAAAGGGGGCTGCATATTCGAGTTTTGGCCTCACATAGGTTACATAAATATTTCTGAACATTTCCTTGTCCATGTGCCTGAGGGCTACCCTTACATTCGATAAGAATGCATATGCTGCCCTTACTATGCCATTTATATGTATTTCTGGAGACAAATCTGCCAGTATGTTTACTCCTAGATCTCTCTCATTTTCTGTCTCTTGAAGTTGTACTCCAGCCACCGAGTAGTCAAGCTTGGGCCTTTTTGCACTTGTACCCATTCTCATTACCTTACATTCTGAAGTACTGAATTTCATTAGCCACTTTTCTGACCACTCATGCAGACTATTTAGATCTTCCTGAAGTTCTCTACCATTGTTCTCGTTTCCTACTTTCTTCACAATCTTTGCATCATCTGCAAACATATTCATGAATGAATTTACAGACTCTGGTAGGTCATTTACATATACAAGGAACAAAAGTAGCCCTAAAACTGAACCCTGTGGAACTCCACTACTAACTCTTCTCCATTCAGACACTGAGTGTCTTACTCTAACCCTCTGTTCCCTTCCTTCTAAGTAAGTTTTTATCCATTCCAAGACATTTCCACCTATTCTAGTCATTGCTTGCAGCTCCCTAATAAGTCTCCCATGTGGAACAGTGTCAAACGCTTTCTGGAAGTCTAGGAATATGCAATCTGCCCAGCCATCTCTTTCCTGTAAGATTTGGCTTACCTCATCATAAAATTCTAATAAGTTTGTTGTGTGTGTGTGTGTGTGTGTGTGTGTGTGTGTGTGTGTGATTACCTAATTGTGTTTACGGGAAAGAACCCAAAGCTCGTATCTTCCCGTCTCCTCATCGGTTCCATTTTAGACTTAGTGATACTTATCATACCTGTCCTTAAAACTATGGATTCAGGTAGCATTAACTACCTCCTCGCTTAGCCAATTCCAATTATCAACTACTCTTACACTGAAAAAGTATTTCCTTACATCCTGCAAACAAGTTTTCTTACGAAGCTTCAAACTATGACCTCTAGTTCTAGAGCCAGCCATATCAAAATATCGATCCCTATCCACTCTATCATAACCATGAAGGAATTTAAAGACTGTCACCATATCCCCCTCACTCTTCTAGCTTCGAGTGATGGTAAGTCTAATTCCCTCAGCCTCTCATCATAACTGAGATTGCGTATTTCTGGCACCAGTTTCGTGGCATGTCTTTGAGCTTTTTCAAGCTTAGCTATGTGCTTTTTCAAGTGCGGATTCCAAAAGGGGGCTGCATATTCGAGTTTTGGCCTCACATAGGTTACATAAATATTTCTGAACATTTCCTTGTCCATGTGCCTGAGGGCTACCCTTACATTCGATAAGAATGCATATGCTGCCCTTACTATGCCATTTATATGTATTTCTGGAGACAAATCTGCCAGTATGTTTACTCCTAGATCTCTCTCATTTTCTGTCTCTTGAAGTTGTACTCCAGCCACCGAGTAGTCAAGCTTGGGCCTTTTTGCACTTGTACCCATTCTCATTACCTTACATTCTGAAGTACTGAATTTCATTAGCCACTTTTCTGACCACTCATGCAGACTATTTAGATCTTCCTGAAGTTCTCTACCATTGTTCTCGTTTCCTACTTTCTTCACAATCTTTGCATCATCTGCAAACATATTCATGAATGAATTTACAGACTCTGGTAGGTCATTTACATATACAAGGAACAAAAGTAGCCCTAAAACTGAACCCTGTGGAACTCCACTACTAACTCTTCTCCATTCAGACACTGAGTGTCTTACTCTAACCCTCTGTTCCCTTCCTTCTAAGTAAGTTTTTATCCATTCCAAGACATTTCCACCTATTCTAGTCATTGCTTGCAGCTCCCTAATAAGTCTCCCATGTGGAACAGTGTCAAACGCTTTCTGGAAGTCTAGGAATATGCAATCTGCCCAGCCATCTCTTTCCTGTAAGATTTGGCTTACCTCATCATAAAATTCTAATAAGTTTGTTGTGTGTGTGTGTGTGTGTGTGTGTGTGTGTGTGTGTGATTACCTAATTGTGTTTACGGGAAAGAACCCAAAGCTCGTATCTTCCCGTCTCCTCATCGGTTCCATTTTAGACTTAGTGATACTTATCATACCTGTCCTTAAAACTATGGATTCAGATAGCATTAACTACCTCCTCGCTTAGCCAATTCCAATTATCAACTACTCTTACACTGAAAAAGTATTTCCTTACATCCTGCAAACAAGTTTTCTTACGAAGCTTCAAACTATGACCTCTAGTTCTAGAGCCAGCCATATCAAAATATCGATCCCTATCCACTCTATCATAACCATGAAGGAATTTAAAGACTGTCACCATATCCCCCTCACTCTTCTAGCTTCGAGTGATGGTAAGTCTAATTCCCTCAGCCTCTCATCATAACTGAGATTGCGTATTTCTGGCACCAGTTTCGTGGCATGTCTTTGAGCTTTTTCAAGCTTAGCTATGTGCTTTTTCAAGTGCGGATTCCAAAAGGGGGCTGCATATTCGAGTTTTGGCCTCACATAGGTTACATAAATATTTCTGAACATTTCCTTGTCCATGTGCCTGAGGGCTACCCTTACATTCGATAAGAATGCATATGCTGCCCTTACTATGCCATTTATATGTATTTCTGGAGACAAATCTGCCAGTATGTTTACTCCTAGATCTCTCTCATTTTCTGTCTCTTGAAGTTGTACTCCAGCCACCGAGTAGTCAAGCTTGGGCCTTTTTGCACTTGTACCCATTCTCATTACCTTACATTCTGAAGTACTGAATTTCATTAGCCACTTTTCTGACCACTCATGCAGACTATTTAGATCTTCCTGAAGTTCTCTACCATTGTTCTCGTTTCCTACTTTCTTCACAATCTTTGCATCATCTGCAAACATATTCATGAATGAATTTACAGACTCTGGTAGGTCATTTACATATACAAGGAACAAAAGTAGCCCTAAAACTGAACCCTGTGGAACTCCACTACTAACTCTTCTCCATTCAGACACTGAGTGTATTTCTCTAACCCTCTGTTCCCTTCCTTCTAAGTAAGTTTTTATCCATTCCAAGACATTTCCACCTATTCTAGCCATTGCTTGCAGCTCCCTAATAAGTCTCCCTTGTGGAACAGTGTCAAACGCTTTCTGGAAGTCTAGGAATATGCAATCTGCCCAGCCATCTCTTTCCTGTAAGATTTGGCTTACCTCATCATAAAATTCTAATAAGTTTGTTGTGTGTGTGTGTGTGTGTGTGTGTGTGTGTGTGTGTGTGTGTGTGTGTGTGGTGTGTGTGTGTGATTACCTAATTGTGTTTACGGGAAAGAACCCAAAGCTCGTATCTTCCCGTCTCCTCATCGGTTCCATTTTAGACTTAGTGATACTTATCATACCTGTCCTTAAAACTATGGATTCAGATAGCATTAACTACCTCCTCGCTTAGCCAATTCCAATTATCAACTACTCTTACACTGAAAAAGTATTTCCTTACATCCTGCAAACAAGTTTTCTTACGAAGCTTCAAACTATGACCTCTAGTTCTAGAGCCAGCCATATCAAAATATCGATCCCTATCCACTCTATCATAACCATGAAGGAATTTAAAGACTGTCACCATATCCCCCCTCACTCTTCTAGCTTCGAGTGATGGTAAGTCTAATTCCCTCAGCCTCTCATCATAACTGAGATTGCGTATTTCTGGCACCAGTTTCGTGGCATGTCTTTGAACTTTTTCAAGCTTAGCTATGTGCTTTTTCAAGTGCGGATTCCAAAAGGGGGCTGCATATTCGAGTTTTGGCCTCACATAGGTTACATGTGTGTGATTACCTAATTGTGATTACCTACTTGTGTTTACGGGAAAGAGCCCAAAGCTCGTATCTTCCCGTCTCCTCATCGGTTCCATTTTTAGACTTAGTGATACTTATCGTACCTGTCCTTAAAACTATGGATTCAGATAGCATTAACTACCTCCTCGCTTAGCCAATTCCAATTATCAACTACTCTTACACTGAAAAAGTATTTCCTTACATCCTGCAAACAAGTTTTCTTACGAAGCTTCAAACTATGACCTCTAGTTCTAGAGCCAGCCATATCGAAATATCGATCCCTATCCACTCTATCATAACCATGAAGGAATTTAAAGACTGTCACCATATCCCCCCTTACTCTTCTAGCTTCGAGTGATGGCAAGTCTAATTCCCTCAGCCTCTCATCATAACCGAGATTGCGTATTTCTGGCACCAGTTTCGTGGCATGTCTTTGAACTTTTTCAAGCTTAGCTATGTGCTTTTTCAAGTGTGTGTGTGTGTGTGTGTGTGTGTGTGTGTGTGTGTGTGTGTGTGTGTGTGTGTGTGTGTGTGTGTGTGTGTGTGTGTGTGTGTGTGTGTGTGTGTGTGTGCGTGTGTGTGTGTGTGTGTGTGTGTGTGTGTGTGTGTGTGTGTGTGCGTGTTTATGTGTGTGGGTATGTAAGCGACAAACGCACGTTTCCACCCACCGCTAGGAGTTTAAGAGGGCAGCCAGCTTTAGTTCCCCAGCTCCAACTTGTCTTTGTCCAACCCCATTCTATTGAGGATTAACAGGGACATAAAACGGCAGAAAACAACAACAACCATCCTCATCTCTTCTAGGTATGATTTGCTGTTGATTTTTTATTTTTTTAACTTGGCCAAAACAATGATGAATTGTTTTGTTCTTCATAACATCTTTCTTTCACTGTTTTGTTCTTCATAACATCTTTCTTCTCTAAAGTGCAGCAGGCAGGTATAAGTCAAGTCTTAAAATCATATAATAATAGAATATAAATCATGTTCAATCGGAACTTGAGTGACATTTTACATCAAGGAAGTTTGCATGGTTATATATGTAACAAAACTAGATGCACTCCTTACTCCACACAATCGCAATACTCTCCCAACGCTTCACTATCAACCCTGTCATACTTTTTCTCCAAGTCCAGGAAAGCCCAAAAAGTGTGCAGTCTGATGAAAAACAAAGCCATCTGGACAGTGATTCTTTATTGACATATACTAAATTCAAATGTAATTTGTGGTTCATCTTAAGTCATTCAAGAGTTTTGGCCATCCAAACCAAGCATCTACTTGTTTGACACCCAAGAATTTATATCCTTTGGCTGTGAGAAACTTTTTCAAATACTCTAGACCTTCAGGTATATGGTTCACTTCAATGCACATGAGACGAAATTTTACTTTATCCCACGGGAGTGTCTGAAGAACCTGTAAAAACATATTACAAGTCATCAAATACAGTTATTATGGACTGAAAAACACTATTGCACCTGGAATTGGCATGGATCCAACTTATGAAAGTGCAATCCAGTTTGAATACAAGGCCTATGCTAATTTGAATTAGGAATAGGCAATCTAAATTTAATAAAGAATCATGTAGTCTAAATAAAAGGATTGTAGTGGCTAAATAACACTTTATAGGCAATGCCTGAAAAGCAAGATGAAAACATGACACGAACCTTAACTTCAAAAGACTCAATATCAAGAGATAAAAAATCGACAACTGTGACGTTGAGTGCAAGGAGAATGGAGTACAAAGGCACAGCTTTGACTTTAATCGTTTCCACATGAACAACGCTCTCTGGTACTAAGTAACTCATGATGGAATAGAATAGACGGGAATTCCCATTAGATTTTGCATCCTCTTTTGACTTTCCTTTGGCTGCCTCCGCTGTTGGTGTCGATTCTCTTTGCATCATTTGACTAAGTTCGCCGATTCCACCATTTATTCTGTTCATCAAAAGAGTAAGGATTACACCACGTAGAAAGAATACAATTTTAACAATGTCAAGAGCATTGTTTCAATTACTTAAAGATATAACTTTGGGATGCTATTTCTTGATCTTTCCTGAGATAATCATTAAGCCAGTGAGTGGTATGTACTAATCATACCGAACTCTGTGACATGCAACATTCTCCAGCCAAGACCTTTCAAAAATGAATTGAATTATCTGAGATAATAGCATACAAGCATATCATGTCTCTATCAAGGTGACTATTCACATTATCATTAGAAGCCTACTCACAGTAGGGATACCTCAGATGCAGCGGTGGTAGATGACAGAGCAGCGTTGATGCTGTAAGCTTTCCTGTTCTTTTTCAGCAGCGATGAATATGAATTAGGAAATGGTTCGATAAGCAGTCCACGCCATCCCAGTTCCCTTTCAAAGTAGAGTGTATTGCTCAAATATTCACCATCAACAGCCCCAGCCTCAATAAAGAACCCATCTTTCTGGAAAGTAACACAGGAAGTCGTGTACAGCAGTCTCAATGGTCTCTGAATCTTTATATATGACCAGGATGCTTAGATTTGTCAGACTTATCTCCAATGTATCTTGGCTGAATATGGCTTTATCGCAGAAACTATGCATCAGATTGACCCAAAACCTACCATTCCACGAAAATATGTTTTATCGGCATACTCCGATTGGTCCTCTTGAGAGAAATGTATTTTGCCTGGATTTTCGAGATTATAACCATGGGGAGACGGCGGGCGCAACATGTGATGGCGGATATAGTCGACAAGCTGAGGATCCTCTTGGAAAGATCCCTGTAAATAATGTAGCCATTAAAGTTGTCAGTAAAAATACTTCAGATTTTTTTTTTCTGGCACAACATGGCCAGCGAGTGTAGAGAGTGTGAATGCAAAATGGCACAAGAGAGCTCATTTTTTTTATTCAACGCATCACGGCACAAGAGTTTTCAGCACCCCATAAACACCTTCCTTATTCTTGTTTTCCGCATCTATACTGAAATCTGAGCAATATTCCAGTAATTTGGGACTGATGTTTATATCACACCCCGTGTTTTTTAACTTGTAAACAATGATAGCATGTAAACTGAAACATTAGACGCAAAGAAACTTTTTTTTTAAATGAAAGCGAGATACGTAAATGAATAGAGGTCAACTACAAAGTATATGGAAACAAGGAAGTGCTGAGAACTTTCGACTGTCTTCTAGAGTCCATCTTCAGAGTTCTCAAGGAGAACTTCAGTAGAGTCTGAATGGCCTTGGTACTCATTTAATATTGCTTTGTAGCTGACCTCTGTTTATATATATATATATATATATATATATATATATATATATATATATATATATATATATATATATATATATATATATATATATATATATATATATATATATATATATATATATGCTGAAAGTGGGGAATTAAAGCTGAATGCCCTTCCTACAGACCAGATCACTGGTTTATTAACAAATGTGAGATATTTATTTAATAGTTCTCGAAGAAAGAAAAAAAATGAGAAAAAATATGAGACCCCGTCTCAGTGGATCAGCGTCTAGCTTCCAGTCTGTCTCATTTACGTCTCTCAAGCGGAGATTAAATGCAGATTTCATCACCAGAACCTTGAGATGAGTCGCATATCCATTGTCAACTCAATAGGTTCAATGAGCATACTATCTGGGTAGCATTCCAGTTTGCCGATTCCCAATTTGCCCATTCCTAAATTGCCAATTCCCAAGCTGCCAATTCCCAAATTGCCGATTCCCAAATTGCCGATTCCTATATCGTAATTGCAGGGAGTAAATTAGGTCAGGTCTAGCTAGGTTAGGTTAGATTACACTAGGTGGTTGATTGTTACAATGATTTGATTACCAATCGGCAATTTTGGGATCGGCAAAGTGGACTCGGCAATTTGGGACTCGGCAAAATGGGAATTGGAAAAGTGGACTCTGCAAAATTGGGAATCGGTGGTCTGGTACTTATTCACTATATGAGACCGGAATAAATGACAGACTCTATATGCATGAATTCCCATTCCAAATATATGTAAAGAAAAAGGAGGCCATCTGTAAAACACCTATCCCTTTTAGTCCACACCTATGACACGACAGTACGGAAGAGTAGAAGTTCTCCACCTCTCACCACTAGCATTGTCACTTCTAGTCACTTCCTACGACAAGCAGGGAATACCAATGTAAGAGACAGATATGAATGACAGAATCCATATCTGTATCAAGAACCTGTTTTTTTTACCTCTATTTTATAATTTGGAGAGCTGCAGTTAACAGTTGCGCCTGAGGTAATTCTCGCCCTTGTACTTACAGCAACAATGTCAGTTACTTGATGGATGCCAGAGGTATTATATGGAGGATATGTCTTTACTGAAACAAGAAAAAAAATAAAATTATTACATGGACAGAGTAAAACTTCTGACGATTCATTATTTCGCTTCCTAGTAGGATAATAAATGCCAATACCTTAGACACCTTCAAATGTAGATTAGATAGACATATGACAGAGGTAGGGTGGGTATGAATAGGTTAGTGATTATTAGAAGAATCATATAAAGAAAAATAGAATAAATAAGTAGAGTAGAATAGAATAGGTTAGACATGTTGAAAATATCATTCAAAAATGGAGCTGCCTCGTGTGAGCCAGTAGGCATGTTGCAGTATCCCCAATTCTTATGTTCAATATATGGGGCCACTGAACCAATAAGATCCAAAGAGAGATAATAAACATGACCTCTGACCACAAGATTTTAATAATGGTCGATCGGGCACTGACGGAGAACTGGCACTGTCGAGTAGGCCCATAAAACTCATCCAGTGGCACCCTCTAGTAATTGGGTGGGAAATTAACATTATATCGTCAACTGGTAGAGGAGTACAGAAGCTAATGGCACCCCATGCTTTTATAATTATAGGCGCACAGCCTATTGACTGTTTTTTTTTCAGTCTGTTGTTTTCCTTTGTGTGACATTACCTCATCTCTGCCTTGCCCCTAACCTTTTTCTTTTCCTTCGTCTTGGTATTTTCTCGTGCCCCGGCCTTTATTGATGAGGGCAGTTTCTGCCTGTCCCGGTGCCACACTCTTAAAAAAAAAAAAAAAAAAAAAAAAAAAAATATATATATATATATATATATATATATATATATATATATATATATATATATATATATATATATATATATATATATATATATATTCTTTATGGTCTATGGGGCACTAAAAGAAAACTGTCACTGCTGTGGTGCCCTCTAGTAGTCGGGTGGCACTTTAGCATTACATACTCTATTGAATGAAGAGAAAGGAAGCAATATATACATACATATATATATATATATATATATATATATATATATATATATATATATATATATATATATATATATATATATATATATATATATATATATATATATATACATTAGCTCTGAGAGAAAGTATCAATCTTCAATATCTACACAGTAAATAAGCGTAACATACAATATTTAATATTACAGTTATATTTGGTGTAGAAATGGGAATGTTTATGGAACAAGGCTCACCTTTTGGTGCCAAATCTTGTGCGGTTTTGTCCATATTTTGTTTATTATAAGTTGCTCTCTCTATTATCCGGAGTTGAAAATAAGCAAAACAGAAGAACGAAGAGCAAAATAAGACCGTCGAGAAAACGTATCTCCTCCTTCTCGCCATTTTAAGACGTTTATTTTTGGCTGAAAATTACAATACAAAATGATAGAAAAGGCTACTCTCTCTCTCTCTCTCTCTCTCTCTCTCTCTCTCTCTCTCTCTCTCTCTCTCTCTCTCTCTCTCTCCTCTCTCTCTCTCTCTCTCTCTCTCTCTCTCTCTCTCTCTCTCTCTCTCTCTCTCTCTCTCTCTCTCTCTCTCTCTCCTCTCTCTCTCTCTCTCTCTCTCTCTCTCTCTCTCTCTCTCATACTTTATATATCACCCAATAAATAATCTTAACAAGCGCTTAATCATAATATATGGCTCATTACATCCATCTGCCATGGCATATGGGGAATCACTCATAAAATTAACGAAACCTCCCTTAATATTGAATTTAGCTTTTATACGAATGGCATTATAATTTAAACAGTGCAATATATGTACTGAATAACATTTCCATCAGCAACCTTCAATGTGGCACAATTAAATATACAGAGTACATGTATTTTGTTTTTACATATATATTATATATATATATATATATATATATATATATATATATATATATATATATATATATTATATATATATATATATATATATATATATATAATATATATATATATATATATATATATTATCTTATATATATTTCTATATATTTTAAAGTATATTTGCATGTAGAGATCTTGTAGATTTCTATTGAAATGGCATTTTGTATTTCATCTATATATATATATATATATATATATATATATATATATATATATATATATATATATATATATATATATATATATATATATATATATATAAATGACAGAACTCATATTCTTATATTAAACTGACTTCATATGTTTTATGTATATAAATATTTCATGTATATAGATAGATAGATAGATAGATAGATAGATAGATAGAGAGAGAGAGAGAGAGAGAGAGAGAGAGAGAGAGAGAGAGAGAGAGAGAGAGAGAGAGAGAGAGAGAGAGAGAGAGAGAGAGAGAGAGAGAGAGAGAGAGAGAGAGAGAGAGAGAATCACTTCTTATAAGTACTAAATGAGATATTCCACCATACACGTAGAGGTTAATGAACCCCTTAGGTAAACCCTATGGTGGGGTTTTTCTCAGTAGGATTAACTGTACCTTCACACCTACCACTTCACCCACCCCTCAACCCCACTCCCTCGTCATTTCACTGAATGGGAGGGAAGTGACTAATTAGAGTTCGATGCATTGCAGATACGGTTCCTTGCACCCATTCCAGTAGAGAGAGAGAGAGAGAGAGAGAGATAGAGAGAGAGAGAGAGAGGAGAGAGAGAGAGAGAGAGAGAGAGAGAGAGAGAGAGAGAGAGAGAGAGTCATCTTTACCGCAGTAGCACAGTGGTTAGCGTACTTGATTTTAAATGGACAAACTCGTTTTCAAACCCATCGCAGGGCGTTAGGATGGGCATCTAGCCTTAATTCCCTAGCTCCAACCTGTCAGTGCCCACCTCCATCCGAATGAGGATTAGCAACGACACAAAACGGCAAAACAAAAACAACGACAATTTATATTTTGTTTAAATTTCTCATGACTTTCGAAATAATTTTATGCTCCTAATCACTATATGTAAAGTCGTGTCTTCTTCTTCTTCTTCTTCTTCTTCTTCTTCTTCTTCTTCTTCTTCTTCTTTTTCTAAATCTCTTTTTCTGTTTCTTCTTCTTCTTCTTCTTCTCTTCTTTTTCTAAATCTTTTTTTCTGTTTCTTCTTCTTCTTCTTCTTCTTCTTCTTCTTCTTCTTCTTCTTCTTCTTCTTCTTCTTCTTCTTCTTCTTCTTCTTCTCTAAATCTTTTTTTCTGTTTCTTCTTCTTCTTCTTCTTCTTCTTCTTTTTCTAAATCTTTTTTTCTGTTTCTTCTTCTTCTTCTTCTTCTTTTTCTTCTTCTTCTTCTTCTTCTTCTTCTTCTTCTTCTTCTTTTTCTAAATCTTCTTTTCTGTTTCTTCTTCTTCTTCTTCTTCTTCTTTTTCTAAATCTTTTTTTCTGTTTCTTCTTCTTCTTCTTCTTTTCTTCTTCTTCTTCTTCTTCTTCTTCTTCTTCTTCTTCTTCTTCTTCTTCTTCTTCTTCTTCTTCTTCTTCTTCTTTTTCTAAATCTTTTTTTCTGTTTCTTCTTCTTCTTCTTCTTCTTCTTCTTTTTCTAAATCTTTTTTCTTCTTCTTCTTCTTCTTCTTCTTCTTCTTCTTCTTCTTCTTCTTCTTCTTCTTCTTCTTCTTTTTCTTTTTCTTCTTCTTCTTAAATCTCTTAGTATGAAAAATTCGGGTACTTAAAGTCATGCCACAAATTAAAATTATATATTATAACACCATGTTAGTAGTCGCCGTGGCTCAAGCGGTAGCGTCCCCGTCTCTGAGGCATCAGGTCGAGGGTTCGCGCCCCGTAACGGTCTGAGGCTAGCAAGGGCATGCACTCAGGGTAACAATTACATCTCCAAAACAAGTCCTTCGCAAGAAGGCAACCGTCCTAGCCCTTGGTAGAAAAGGTAGTCCGTGACGTAAAACCGGAACAACGATCAATACCATTTTACATGTCACAAATAGTCCCCACTCGAATGAGGGTGGACTCGGACATGCCGGAGCAGGGGAATTAAGGCTGAATGGCCTTCCTCACGCCCTCCGGTGGGATCGAACCCTCGTTTGTCGCTTTCCGACTCGCAAGCTCGACCACTGAGCTCCGTTTTCTATGTCACAATTAGTTCCCACTCAAAAGGGGGTGGACACGGATATTTTGGAACTATAAGGGAATTAAAGCTGTATGCCTTTCCTAAAGGGATGGACACAGACGGATATCAGCTGAGGAATTCATTCTGGATACCCTTCCTCACGCCCCACCGTGGGTTCGAACGCAGGTCAATTTCCCCCTGAGTCAAGCACTCAACTAGTCACCCTGTCGCGGTCCCCTCAACATCTATGTTGTTGTTCCGGTTTTACGTCACGGAATCCCTTTTCTACTAAGGGCTAGGACGGTTGCCTTCTTGCGAAGGACTTGATTTGGCAGTTGTAATCGTTACCCTGAGTGCATGCCCTTGCTAACCTCAGACCGTCCACTCAAGATCTATAAAGAGTAATTTAACACATATAAAATAGTCATTATATTCTGCTTACAATTTAATTCCCTAGCTCCAACCTGTCTGTGTTTACCCGTATAATGGGAGATTAATAGTGACACAAAAACGGTAAACAATAGACAATACTGACACAATACAAATACAAATATCCCGCCGTAATTCCCCAGCTCTAACCTGTCTGTGTCCACCACTACAATAGGGATTAATATATATATATATATATATATATATATATATATATATATATATATATATATATATATATATATATATATATATATATCCAGCTGTAATTCCCCAGCTCTAACCTGTCTGTGTCCACCACAATAATATATATATATATATATAATATATATATATATATATATATATATATATATATATATATATATATATATGCATAAATAATACATACGCACACACACACATCTATATATATATATATATATATATATATATATATATATATATATATATATATATATATATATATAAACTTCAGTCCAACTCACTAAAGTTACACTAATTTATGCGCTTTAAATGACTGATAAATCTCCTGTTGGAGGCAATAACTATTACTAGCACAAGCCAACCATGTGCTACACAGATCTCAAAGCGATGACAATGACTGCTGCTGCAGGAGATTTAGGTGGGAAACTTGGATAAGGGGAGGTGGAGGAGGTGCTTGAGGTGGGGTTGGATAGGGGGAGGCACTGGTGGTGGGGTTGGATAGAGGGAGGTACAGGAGGTGGGGTTGGACAGAGGGAGGCGTAGGAGGTGGGGTTTAATAAGGGGAGGCACAGGAGATGGGGTTGTATAAAGGGAGGCGCAGGAGGTGGGGTTGGATAGAGGGAGGTACAGTAGGTGGGGTTGGATAAAGGGAGGCTCAGGATGTGGGGTTGGACAGAGGGAGGTAAAGGAGGTGGGGTTGGATAGAGGGAGGCACAGGAGGTGAGGCTGGACAGAGGGAGGCAAAGGATGTGGGGTTGGATAAGGGAAGGCACAGGTGGTGGGGTTGGATAAGGGGAGGCACAGGAGGTAGACTTGGGTAGAGGGAGGCAGAGGAGGTGAGGTTTGAGGATACTCTGGAAATAGGTAAAGAAAGAGCATAAGGAGAGATAAATACTGGAACATGGATAGTAGGAGGAGAGAGAAATTCTGGAATAGGAGGTGGAGGAGAGAGAGAAGGGACAAATAATGAAATAGTGCATAGGAAGAGAGGTATAATTGCTTGCCAAATTTATAATGAGTATGTATGTATGTATGTATGTATGTATGTATGTAATTACTTAATTGTATTAATGTATGTATGTATGTATGTATGTATGTAATTACCTAAGCGTATGTATGTATGTATGTATGAACTATACGCAATCACGTACATAAAAACAAGTGTTTAAAGAGCGAAAAGGGGAGTGAAAGATTTCCAGCTCAGAGTGCCAATATACTCAAAGCAAACACGATTTCTGCAAGGTGTGCCTGGCACTGACCGGTGAATTCCTTCGACAGATAAAGGGCGATTTACACGGTCAAACGGTTCGTCGAACGCTGTTCGACAGACAAGTGTTTAAAGTGATGCTCGAACGTGTGAACGGGGTATTTGGTTGTCGAACACGTTCCGTGTTCGACAACCAAATACCCCGTTCACACGTTCGAACATCACTTAAAAAACTTGTCTGTCGAGCCCCGTTCGACGAACCGTTTGACCGTGTAATTTGGTTGTCGAACACGGAACGTGTTCGACAACCAAATACCCCGTTCACACGTTCGAACACGTTTCGTGTTCGACTACCAAATACCCCGTTCACACGTTCGAACATTACTTCAAACACTTGTCTGTCGAACCGCTTTCGACGAACCGTTTGACCGTGTAAAAACCCCTTAAGAGACTGGGATGCAGCGCTCGTTGGAAGACAAAATAAATATTTCCTTTAATGACGATTGTTGTTGTTGTTGTTGTTGTAGTAGTTGTTGTTGTTGTTGTTGTTGTTGTTATTGTTGTTGTTGCTTGCCGTTTTGTATATCATTATTTTCCCCATTTGAATGGTAATGAGACCCAGTCATGGTTTTGGTCATCCAAGGACGAAACACTTGAAATCGAGTCCCAGGATGAGCAAACCAACTGAGGTCGGTTCGGGTTCCAATTCCGGATAGATAGCTTGCGTCAGGATCGGCAGCCAAACAAACAAACAAACAAACAAACATTTATTTCCATTTTGTACAATGGTTATTCAACATTAATAGTAACTTATAAGTAGACATGTAATTAAACTAATAAATAAGAGGGTTAGACATATAGCTAAATTAAATGTAGCTTTCATAGAAAATAATAATGCTGTAATAAAAATGTTAACAATAATGTTAATAATAAAGTAGTAAGTATGCCATTAGATACAGGATCGTTATTATCGGCATCATTTCCATATTTGTTTCCTTACAATGAGAATAATTAGTTCTTAATGAGCAGCAACTATTTGTCCAAAAGAAATTCCCTTTGATAGTGATCATCTTTGAACCTGCTTCTGTGTTTGTTCTGTGAATAAAGAGCTCACTGCTCTGTCTTGTGTTGGTTCCCCTTATATCCCTGACTGTTTTTAAATCAAATAGCCAGCTAGGATAATGATGGGCCAAAATTTTGAATACAAAAACATAAATAGCATAAGCGACCTTATTTTCTGCCCGCAGCCACCCAAGTTTATTGAGAGCTGGTGTGATGTGGTCATATTTTCTTATTCCTCCCAGGGCAACTCGAGCTACAAAATTAATAAGCTTCTGTATTCTGTTTATCTGAGTCTTAGTGGTAGCTCCCCAAACAGTTGTGCAGTAATTAATGTGACTTAGGGCTAGAGATTCAACAACAGTTATTCGAGTGGTAGTCTCAAAATTGTCTTTTATACGTGATAAGTACATTAATGTTCCTGTAACCTTTTTGCATACTTTATCTATGTGGGAATCAAACAACATGTGGTTATCAAAGTGAATTCCTCGGTTTTTTACTGTTTTGCTAGGTGTGATAATATTCTCGCAAAAATTAATTGTTGTGTTTTCTGGAATTTGTGCTATGTGGAACCCTGAACCAATAAATATGCACTGTGTTTTACTTTCGTTAATTAACAGCCCAATTTCTTGGAAATAGGTTTTAATTTTTGACAGAGTGTTTTCTGTTCTTAAAGTTAGCTCTGGGAGATTATTAATATCACCACTAAGGAGTAGTTGAGTGTCATCTGCATATTGTACGACTAGACAGTCAGAAATGAAAGAAGATAGATCATTTACGTAAATGGAGAAGAGGATAGGACCAACTACTGATCCCTGTGGAACACCAAATGATACATTTTTTGGCACAGAGATAATGTTGTTAAGACGTATGGACTGTTTACGATTAGATAGATACTCGCTAAACCAGCTTGGATCAGTATTTAAGTTAATACATTTACTTAAAAGAATTTCATGGTTTACACTGTCGAAGGCTTTTGATAAGTCTAATAATACAAGAAGAGATATTTTTTTCATATCTATATTATTATATATACTATTCGTAACTTTAAGCAGTGCAGTTTCCGTCGAGAGTTTTGGTCTGAAACCATGTTGGTTAATCGTTAGAAGTCTATTTGATTCTAAATATGACATAAGTTGGAATGCAACAATTTTTTCTAATATTTTAGAGAAAATGGGTAGCAGGGAAATAGGACGATAGTTTGTCACATCTTCTCTATCCCCCTTTTTATGCAGAGGTATTACATGTGATATTTTCCAAGAGTCAGGAAACTTTTTAGTAAAACAATGGAAGTGTTCATAATAGTTAGAATATAGGATGCAATCACGGGTAGAGCATCTTTGATGAACTGAAATGGTATACCATCTGAACCATAAGAGCCAGAGTTTCTTAGGCTCTTTATGGTAGAGAATTAGGGTAGCACAATCGATAGGAATAATCTTGAAGTACTCTCTTGTGTTTTCATTGGAAGAATTGTCATTTAAGCAATTACTCATATTCACTGAGTTGATGTTTTCTTGAGTTTTTTCATATGTATTTTTGCCAACGTTAGCAAAATAGTTATCAAAGTTATCTGCTTTGTCTTTCAACTCCGTAATATTTTCATAACTTTCTGAGGTACTCTTTTCATTTGGTATCATGCTTCTTATCACTTTCCATGTTGCTGCTGTATCATGTCTAGAGTCATTAAATTGTTTTTTGTAAAAGTCTTTTTTACTTACACTGATGAGAGATCTGACACGTTTCCTTTTCTGTTTTATAAACGTTCTCGGAGAGTCGTATCATATCTATTCATTTTTAGCTCTTTTTGTACTTGATTTCTGATTTGCATTGCCTCTTTGATGTCATGAGTTAGCCAGGGGGCTGAGGGGGCGGTAAACAATAGATAGATAGATAGATAAAAGTAAACGAACACGGCCTCTAAAGCAAAACATTGAGAGATGAATAGATAGATAGATAGATAGATAGATAGAGATAGATAGATAGATAGATAGATAGAGAGAGAGAGAGAGAGAGAGAGAGAGAGAGAGAGAGAGAGAGAGAGAGAGAGAGAGAGAGAGAGAGAGAGAGAGAGACCGTTATCTCTAGGGCCTACAAACGTTACCTATTGACGAATAGAGAAATGCTCTGTCATGTTTACCGAAAAGACGGATAAGTGGAATTTCAGCTCTCTCTCTCTCCTCTCTCTCTCTCTCTCCTCTCCTCTCTCTCTCTCTCTCTCTCTCTCTCTCTCTCTCTCTCTCTCTCCTCTCTCTCTCTCCTCTGCCTCTTCAGTTTCATATATTATTACATATCTAATACAGCTTTTTAATGCATAGTTGATTATTATAGTTTTATCAATATTACACTGAAATATAAATAATAATAATAATAATAATAACAATAATAATAATAATAATAATAATAATAATAATAATAATAATAATAATAATAATAATAATTATAAATTAACTAAATACATAATTAATAACTTGTTCCGGTTTTACGTCATGGACTCCCTTTTCTACCAAGGGCTAGGACGGTTGCCTTTTTGCGAAGTACTTGTTTTGGCAGATGAAATCTCTACCCTGAGTGCACGCCCTTGCTAACCTCAGACCGTGACGGGGCGCGAACCCTCGACCTGACGCCTCAGAGTCGCAGACGCTACCACTTGAGCCACGGTGACTACTACTACTACTACTACTACTACTACTACTACTACTACTACTACTACTACTACTGCTACTACTACTACTACTATTACTACTACTACTACTACTACTACTACTACTACTACTACTACTAATAATAATAATATAATAATAATAATAATAATAATAATAATAATAATAATAATAATAATAATAATAATAATAAATTTTACGCTGACTATTCACAGTTATGAATCTCACAATACGACCAACAAATAATCAAATAATTATAAATCAACTAAATAAATAATTAATAACTACGTAAATAAATAATTAATAACTCGGTAATTATTAATAACTAAGTAAATATATTACTTAAATAATTAATAACTATTTCCTAAGTAAATAACTGGGAACATTTAATGACTAAATAACTAAACGGGGAAAATACGGACTACATAGATAAATAAATAAATGTAGTCACCGTGGCTCAAGCGGTAGCGTCCACAACTCTGAGGCTTCGCGCCCCCTCAAGGTCTGAGGTTAGCAAGGGTATGCACTCAGGATAAGGATTACATCTGCCAAAACAAGTCCTTCGCAAGAAGGCAACCATCCTAGCCCTTGGTAGAAAAGGGAGTCCGTGCCGTAAAACCGGAACATAGATAAATAAAAAAAGTAAATAAATAGATAATTGTATAATATAAATAGTTAAACAAATCTGCATCATAATTAAGTGGTGATGGATAGAGTTACCTCTTAATACATCTATTCAAGTCATTCAAAATATACAAACCACTTTCTAGGTTTAACAGAACGAAGAAAATAATTATATTTATTGCATTCGTATTTTATTGCGCCAATGAAACTTTAATTGTCCCTAATAATGGCTACAAAACGTCCAAGTAAACACAGAATACATTAATAAAGTTATTTATAAACCACAGACTAACTTTTTACAATGTTTGAGTTACCCATTAAATAAATTTAAAGAAAACGAAAATATAATTTTCATAGAAAATGATACTTTATGACTAACTCATTGAAATGACACTTTTACTGTACTGTATATACATTTGTTTTGACTGATAAAAGATTTTTTTTTTCACGGATAGCCCTATATTTATGCAATAAATAATTACAGATTAATTATCACAAAGAAATAAGTTAATGCAGTACCATT
>JAXCGZ010002495.1:27500-52870 GCA_037179515.1 Halocaridina rubra
TTATCACCACATTTACCAAACAAATCCACAGGTGCATACTTCTGAACATTTTTCACATACTGGAGTCGATTGCTAGTAGTGGATTTACAATTTGAAATAAAAGAAATGGCAAGCTTTCGATCTTGGCTGCCAGCGTCCATCACAGGAGGAATCACCCAGCTCTGCGGAAGAGAGGCTGCATCTACACCACGACGGACAATGAAGCCATGGGGAAGCTTAACATCAGCATCTCTACGATACATCATGGTTCTGTTGAAGAGGCCATTAAACGTTTTGTATTTTGTCTTGTGAATGCTATTAGCTAATGTTGGGGCCTCAAAAGTTAACATTATCCATGGCTGAGTGGGATCACGAGGTCCAAGATCACTAATGACTGATGCCGAGTTTTTAGCATTTCTCAAGTAGATCAAAATCGCATCAGAAGCATTGGTCTGAGGAGGAAAACATAGAACTGAATTATGCATCCATTGAGAAGTAGTCTTTATATGCAGTGAATGCCTCCAAAACACGATGCTGTTATTAATCTCCAACTGACCTGCTTTCTTATTAGAAATGTGTGCGCACGAATACACAAAGTTTATACATTAGATTTTACAGAACAATAATAAGCTTAAGTATATGCCGTTGTTTAGTCACTATTCTGTAAAGATAAAAAGCAAATTCTATTCTATCTACCATGGCTTTTTCCCCCATTGGGGGGTAGCCAACATAAAAAAAAAATACGGGATTACTTTGTTCTGTGGGCAAAGACGAGGGAGTTAGCGTCCGTTCAGAAGGCACTGCTGGAGTGCCACAGCCCATCCTCCCGGCTCTTCCACAATCTGTGTCGCTTCATAATGCCAACTCCCCTACTGCCCCTACCACAGGGCTACCTCTGTAAGATGACGCCCCGTGGTAACAGCAGATGCCCATCAGAGCTGTGTCACAATCGCTCGCCATTCATTCCTATTCCTAGCACGCTCACTTGCTTCCCTCACATCCATCCTCCTAACATTCACGGCTCTCCTTACTCCATCGATCCACCCAAGCCTAGGCCTCCCTCTCGCATTCATCACCTTTTTCAGCAGTCTTTCATCATCGATCTTCTCTACATGACCAAACCATCTCAGAACCTTCATATCTACTCTGCCTGCCAATTCTCTCCTCACACCCATTCTTGCTCTCACCACTTTATTCCTAACCCTATCCAACCGAGATACACCAATCATACTCCCTAGACCTTTCATCTCAAACACATTTAGTTCCTGTCTCTCATTACTTTCATACCACATAACTCTGATCCATACATCACAGTTGGCACAACCACTTTCTCATACAAAACTTTCTTAATATTTATTTCCAACCTTCTATTCTTCATCACTCCTTTCAACACACCCAACACTTTACATCCTTCATTCACTCTGTGATACACATCTGCTTCCACTCCACCATTTGCAGCTATAACCGAGCCTAAATACTTAAACTGATCAACTTCCTCAAGTGTCTCTCCATTCAACATAACATTCAATCCAGCACCATCCTCATTTCTTTTACACCTCATAGCCTTACTCTTTCCCACAGTCACTTGCAACTTCCTTCTCTCACATACCATTCCAAATTCTGTCACTAACTGACACAGCTTCTCCTCTGAATCTGCCACCGCCACAGTTTCATCTGTATACAGCAACTGAATCAGCTCCCACTCGCTATCATAAAGGGTAAAGGCTCCATAAAGGGTAAAGAATCTTACTTGTTTCAAGTCAAAGGTAATGTCGCAAGGTAGAGGACAGAGACCGTCTTTAACATGGGTAAGCTGAGAGGTCCAAAAGATTTCTTTGCCAGGGTCTGCCCACAACAATATGCGAGGAACTCTCCCTGAGCGAAAACTGAGGCATGAACACGTGCTTAGTATAATCTTAAAATATCTGCGACATGTTTTTTTATATTTCAGGAATACTATCGGATATTTTCAAATAAACTTTTTTATTAGTTTCTGATATATAATGTTAACAAACAAATTCTTCATACCACACTATTGACAGTAGGTAATACAATATAAATACAACAAAATAAACATCATTTCTAATTTTAGCAGTAGCAGAGTGCATACAGACAACAATAAGATAAATAACAATATATTGTCTAAGTCCACAATGTTTGCAGTTTTTATATTTTGGTTTGATACTGTTTCTATTTCGTTTATATTCTTTGGCAGTCTATTCTAAATGATGGAACAGACAAGGATCTGTCTGCTATTTTTGTTCTTGTTCTTAAAATCAAAGGATTTTGTGGAGACCAAATGTTTCTGGCGACGCTGGTTCGAGTCCCAAGATGTACTAAAAAGATTTTTACATATGCATAATAACCTATGTTAAAATGCATAATCCCCTCTAGTATAATACCTCCATCAACTTTTACATAGACACCACTATGTCATTTTCAAGTTGGTCTACTACCTGGAGCCACATTATCTTCCTAATAAATGATTAAATCCCGTCACACTTTTGCCAAGGTCAACAGAAATCATACCAGGCAACATTTTCAATCTTTTGGGCCTTGCTTAACATATCACTGAACAGTAGGACATGTACCTATGACCTAGAGCATCCACTCTTATTTTATCGCTGTGACTGTCCAATTTTTATTTCGATTGAAGAAGGCTATGCCACTTGCTGTTACTACAAGAATTTTAGAACATGAGATTCAAATGATATATGACCGTCAAGCGCAAGCCCCCACACAATATAAGCTCTGGATCCAATAACGATGACTTGAGTAATCCTTTAATTTCATCTTAATCTGTATCCTGCAAATTAGTTTACTGCTCTTTCAAGTGTGGATATTTCTAAGATTAAAAGATCAAGATATTCTGGTTTTGGAGAGAGGAAACTGGGCATCATCTGCAAACTGGACCGGCATGGCGAACTGAAAAGCAGCTAGTATATAAATCATTTATAAATATAATGATATGCAAAAGACTGAGTAACAAGCCTTGAGGGACGCCAAATCCAAGAGTGAATATAGATGATACATGTTTATTTCTATATATTCTCACTACATGCTATTGGTTAGTCCCTGATTTGATTAACGGATTCCGCATTGCCACAGAGAATTAAAACATAGTTTTGACATTAGAATCAGAAGCCTCACCTCTGGAGTGTTGGAATGAGTTCGCCTTTGGCCTTCCTTAGATACAGAGAGAGCAAAGGAGCAAAGAGTTCATCCTGGAATTCCATCAATCCTGGAATATAAACACAAAGTACAGAGATACTGTTCAGGGGAATGACTTGCCAATTTTTTGGGGTATTTTAAAGATATACCATTCTCATGTGCGGTGATCATATGGTCCATGAGACCAAGATGATTTTTTTTCCTGCAGTAACTAATACATGCAAAGTGACACATACCAATGCTGACACGATCCTTCTGTTCAGAGTCAAGTTGAGATTCACCATCATCTTTGGCCATCTTTTTCTGGTCAATAGCTGCTGCATCACACAGGGAACCTTTCTCCTTTTCCAGAATTCCTCTGTCTCCATAGGGATCATTGCTACTTTGGACATCAATTCCAGAATGGTCCTTCATATACAGAAAGTAACAGCCAGCACTAAGGAAGGCAGCGGTGATGAAGAGAGTGGAACGCCAGCTTCTTAAAAAGGGCATCATGGTAAGTGCCCTTGGGGCAGTTGCTAAAGAAGGCACAGGAAAGATTATCACCAAGTGACCAAAATTTGGAGATGAAATATAATAATAATAATAATAATAATAATAATAATAATAATAATAATAATAATAATAATAATAATAATAATAATAATGAAAATTATTATTAATATTATCATCATAATTATTATTATTATTATTATTATTATTATTATTATTATTATTATTATTATTATTATTACTATTATTTTTATTATTATTATTATTATTATTATTATTAGTAGTAGTAGTAGTAGTAGTAGTAGTAGTATGGAACTATTTGCATATTGACTAAACTTCAGTGCATACATACATACATATATAAATACATACACGAGCTTTGGGCTCTTTCCCGTAAACACAATTAGGTAATCACATACATACATACATACATACCTGCTGGTTCTAGAACCAGAGGTCATAGTTTGAAGCTTCGTAAGAAAACTTCTTTGCAGGATGTAAGGAAGTACTTTTTCTTAGTGTAAGAGTAGTTGATAATTGGAATTGGCTAAGCGAGGAGGTAGTTAATGCTAACTCAATCCATAGTTTTAAGGACAGGTATGATAAGTATCACTAAGTAGAAAATGGAACCGATCAGGAGACGGGAAGATACGAGCTTTGCGCTCTTTCCCGTAAGCACAATTAGGTAATCACATACATACATACATACATACATACATACATACATACATACATACATACATACATACATACATACATGCATGCATGCATACACATAGAGAATTATTAAGAAGCTGCAAGCAATGGCAAGAATAGGTGGAAATGTTTGTTCCTTGTATATGTAAATGACCTACCAGAGTCTGTAAATTCATTCATGAATATGTTTGCAGATGATGCAAAGATTGTGAAGAAAGTAAAAAACGAGAACAATGGTAGAGAACTTCAGGAGGATCTAAATAATCTGCATGAGTGGTCAGAAAAGTGGCTAATGAAATTTAATACTTCAAAATGTAAGGTAATGAGAATGGGTACAAGTGCAAGAAGGCCCAAGCTTGACTACTCGGTGGCTGGAGTACAACTTCAAGAGACAGAAAATGAGAGAGATCTAGGAGTAAACATACTGGCAGATTTGTCTCCAGAAATACATATAAATGGCATAGTAAGGGCAGCATATGCTTTCTTATCAAATGTAAGGGTAGCCTTCAGGCACATGGACAAGGATATGTTCAGAAATATTTATGTAACCTATATGAGGCCAAAGCTTGAATAGCAGACCTCTATTGGAATCTGCACTTGAAAAAAACACGTAGCTAAGCTTGAAAAAGTTAAGAGATATGCCACGAAACTGGTGCCAGGAATGCGCAATCTCAGTTATAAGGAGAGGTTGAGGGAATTAGTCTTACCATCACTCGAGGCTAGAATACTGAGGGAGGATATGGTGACAGATTTTAAATTCCTTCATGGTTATGACAGAGTGAATAAGGATCGATATTTTGATATGGCTGGCACTCGAACTAGAGGTCATAGTTTGAAGCTTAGTAGGAATAACTTTTTTGCAGGATGTAAGGAAGTACTTTTTTAGTGTAAAAGTAGTTGATAATTGGAATTGGCTAAGCGAAGAGGTAGTTAATGCTAATTCAATCCATAGTTTTAAGAACAAGTATGATAAGTATCACTAAGTACAAAATGGAACCGATCAGGAGACGGGACTTACGAGCTTGGGGCTCTTTCCAGTAAGCAAAATTAGGTAATTACATACACAATAGCCGCAATCCCAATTGTAAGGTGGGGTGGCCGAATCAAAGAACAAACATTCACCAGAGTCAAACATGACTCGAACACTCCTCTAAGCTCCTTTGGAATATATATATATATATATATATATATATATATATATATATATATATATATATATATAATATATAAATATATATATATATATATATATATATATATATATATATATATATATATATATATATATATATATATATATATATATATATATATATATATATATATATATATAGAATCACTTTTTCTATTTTGAAATTTCGATTGTACTACTACATTAAGCCATATTTGCGTACACTTGCAACAGTTGAAAGAATGAATTCAGTCCATACTACTATGAAATAACAACAACAAAAAAGATGTTTTCCCACTAAAAGAACTGCTTTCATTACTTAAATTCCTTAATAAAGAGCTTCGTGGTTGAGGTGGGTTCCATGGTCATATTGTTTTGAAGAGGTCATAGGTTGGTTTCCTCTATGATCATTCGTGACCTCTGGGTTTGTGATCTTTATAGAAGCTTCGTGGTTGAGGTGGGTTCCATGGTCATGTTGTTTCTGGGGTCTGTACATTTCTGGGTATCCTGTAGAAAGGTCTGTGTTCTTAGGAAAAGGTCTTAAGAGTTCTTGAGTCTCATCAGTGGGTGTCTGCTCTTGATATTGGCCTGGAATGCGCCTTCTTTGGTTATTATTTCTTGAAGAAGTGGCGTGGCACATGAAACGTGCCACGCCACTTCTGAGTAAAAGGTTTCATATATTTCCGGATGTTCGTTTTCAACCGACGCGCGACGTGGCATGCCACGTGCGACGTGCCACTTTGGTGTGAAAGCGGCCTAGTACAAAGCGACTTTGTGATGCGTTATTAGATACGATAAGAGATGACAGTTACCAAGTACCACATATTATGTTTTAGGAAGATTATTATACTTTTGTCAGGAATTGAAACAGGAACCAAGGATGAATTAGTAACTGATTCCCGATTCCCAAACTGCAATTTCCATTTTGCCGAATCCGCTTTGCCAATGCCTAAATTACCGACTCGTGTTCAAATCAGGCAAGCGAGAGAGAAAAAACGGCAAGCTGAAAATCTCTTGCGAAGGCGACGCACTGATAGTACTAGAAGATCATACGTCATCTAGAAGATCATAGAGAGAGGCAAAAAATGAATATAATCTATGCACTCGGAGAAGGAAGCGTGAATTTTTTACTTACAAATTAAATGATGCTGGAAAAGATTTAAGTAAAATATACAATATTTTGGATAAATTGACTGGATATAAGAAGAAAATAAGACTACCTGGTGGTTTTAATGATAGGGAGCTAGCAGATAGATTTCTGAAATATTTCGATGAGAAGATAGAAAGGATAATAATTAGCTTTTCAGGAGGTCCTGTCCGGGGAGTCACGACTGTTCCAGTGCAAGACCATGAATTGAGACTATCCTGTTTTCGGAGGGTAAGTTTAGATAAAGTCAAAACTATCTTCAGTAATGCCAAGTTAACATATTGTGATTGTGATCCTTTTCCAATATCTGATTTTAAGAAAAGTAAGAATCTAGATTATATACTTATAATTATTATGGAAATAGTAAACCTATGTATTCTTAAGAGGATTTTTCCAAAGAGTGAGAAGTTGGCGATTGTTAAACCAGTTGTTAAAGGGGTTCTTGATAGTCAAGCGTTAAGCTCGTATAGACCAGTATCAAATTTGTCTTTCCTATCAAAAATGATAGAATGTGTTATCCTTGAACAACTTTTGGAATTCCTGCAGGGGTAACTGTTGTTGCCGGATGAACAATCAGCCTATAGGCGACTATACTCAACAGAGACTGCATTATGTTTAGTGGTAAGTGATTTGATTACTTTAATGGATGACGGGCGATGTGGCATCTAGATCCTGTTAGATTTGAGTGCTGCCCCCGACACCGTGGTACATGACATGTTAATAACTGATCTGGAGAACATTGGTATAGAGGGAGAGGCTTTAGAGTTTATGAGAGATTATATTGAAGGAAGAACATATTGTGTACAGATTGGAGAGGAATTTTCAAAGAAGAATAGTTTGTCGAGAGGAGTGCCACAGGGTAGTGTACTGGGACCAGTTCTTTTTTGTATTTATACGATTGAGCTATCGCATATACTAGAGAGACATGGGGTATCTTTTAAGCTTTTTGCTGACGACACTCAGTTTTACCTGACTTTTGTTAACACTGAAGACACTACGGTAAAGATAAAGGAAGTTTTAACTGATATTAAGGAATGGATGGACATGAAACAGTTAAAATTGAATAATGATAAGACAGAGTGCTTGATTGTTGGTAAGAGGGGTGACCTCAGAAAGATGGATGTTCATAGTTTAAATATTGACGGAACTGATGTCGAAGTTAAAGGGTCTGTAAAGGACCTAGGTGTGATATTAGATTGTAGCTTATCTATGAAAGAACAAATTGATAAAACAGTAAGAGTGGTTAATTACCATCTGAGAAATCTTAGTTTTGTAAAGAAATATATTGATGTATCTTCACTGAGGAAATTAATCAGCAATCATGTCATTAGTAGACTAGATTATTGTAATTCGTTGTATAACGGCTTGCCGAATTGTCTCTTGAGGAAGTTACAACATGTCATGAATAGGGCTGCAAGATTAATAAATGGCACGGCATCACGTGATAGAATTACTCCAGTATTGATGCAACTTCATTGGTTACCTATCAAAGCCAGAATTATTTTCAAGATTTGTGTAATGGTATATCAAGCCATCAAACATGGAAAGCCAGATTATATAAGGAAACTATTGCATGATTTTCAACCTGGAACAGTGGTGACTCTCTGATGCAGTGATGATCCCTTCATGCTAGATGAACCAAGATGTAACCTAGAATTAGGTTTTAGAGCATTCAAGTTTTTGGCACCGAGACTTTATAACCGCCTTCCTAAGGAGATTAAGGAATGTAACAATGCTGATACTTTCAAGAGGAGACTGAAAGCGCATCTCTTTGGCGACTGCTACACTTCTGAAATGACTATAAGTGACAGTTACAAAGTTTAGGGTGTGAATACAATTAAGGTGCGACTCCCAGAGCGCTTTATAGACGGAGCGGAGTCGACAAACAAACACCAAAATGTAAAGTAAAAGTAAATCAACGTAACTATAGCAACGTATTATTGGATTGAAACTAAATGTAAAATGTATTAAAGATAAGTATATTTCATTGAAATGCAACAAGCTAACCAACCTAATCTAACCTAAGTTAACTTGACCTAATAAATTTGGGAATCGGCAAACTGGAGAAATAGACCTGAGGCGCGGCTTCACTGCCCAGAGGAAGCATTGTGCAAATTCTGGTCCAGACAACCTCTGCAGTCCTGAACACTATATGTTCGTTCCGGTTTTACGTCACGGATTCCCTTTTCTACCAAGGGCTGGGACGGTTGCCTTCTTGCGAAGGACTTGTTTTGGCAGATGTAATCGTTACCCTGAGTGCATGCCCTTGCTAACCTCAGACCGTAACGGGGCGCGAACCCTCGACCTGACGCCTCAGAGTCGCGGACGCTACCGCTTGAGTCACGGCGACTACTCCTGAACACTGGGTGTATTTTCCTTTTTTCAGTGTGACACCGGACACCAAGAACATGATAAAGGAAATAGAAAGGTGTTTGGGAGTGTTGTGGCTTGTCAGATGTGAAGGGATTGGTAAGTGATGTGTAACGAATACGAGAGAATATTCGGTGTTCGTGTAGGCTCAGGAAAAGAACGGTAACTTTTTTTGTGTGACACCAGACAGGCGAGGAAAATTGCCTTCATCGGGACGTGTAGAAATTGAGAGAGAAAGTAACGGGAAACAGAGTTTGAGAGTGTTGTGACTTGTTAGATGTGAAGGGATATTAAGTGCTGTTTAACGAATACGCCAGAATATTCAGTGTAGATGTAGGCATAGGAAAAGAACCGAAGCTGAAGGAAGACTTAAAACCGATCTGTCCTTCCAGGTCCAGTTGAAATTCAAAGCCTTTAACTGTAGCATCGCAAGGGCGAATGATGCCATGGCCCGGCCTAAGACTGGTAGCACAAGTACCTTTTAATTTCACTGGCAAAATACCAAACAGCTCCGTACTTCA
This sequence comes from Halocaridina rubra, assembly GCA_037179515.1. NCBI lineage: Eukaryota > Metazoa > Arthropoda > Malacostraca > Decapoda > Atyidae > Halocaridina > Halocaridina rubra. Next base: position 37,048 of record JAXCGZ010002495.1, read on the forward strand.
ATTCCTGATCACACACTTCCTGCTAATAAGTAAACACAGGACTGCCTGCTTAATTCCTGATCACACACTTCCTGCTAATAAGTAAACACAGGACTGCCTGCTTAATCAAATACAGCCTTTTCTACAAAGAAAAAAATTCAGTAGGAGAATCAGCACCTAAATATGAGCTTAAAAATATAAGCTAAAAAAAAAAGATCTCATGAAGAACTGGGAACTAACTTTACACAAAATACTTTTTTTTTTCTTTTATTTACACAAAATACTAAATCATAGAAAACGATTTAATAATGAAAATAACCTAACTCAACCTAACCTAAAAGTCAGGACGCATAAAAATTTCAGATTCCAATTCGTCATGAGGTCCAGCTAGAGAATGCTTAGAATTGTAAGAAAACTATAAGAAAGGCCAGTGTTTGGATATATATATATATATATATATATATATATATATATATATATATATATATATATATATATATATATATATATATATATATATATATATATATATATACTATTAATTAAGCCGTGATATTAACAATACAATTATTATTATTTTTTTTTTTTTAGGATATCATGGAACTCAAACTAGCGATGCCAGCTACAAAGCCATAGTGCCATAACCAACAGACTGGTACAGTTGGCTAAGGCAGCATGACTTTGCAGCTGGCGACGCTGGTTCAAGTCTCTTGACGTCCTTAAAATGTGCTTGGTGGAAATAGTGTGCATATATATATATATATATATATATATATATATATATATATATATATATATATATATATATATATATATATATATATATATATATATATATATATATATACACACACAAACACACACAAAAGAATATCGCTAAATTATCCTGAATACTGACAGAACGCGACTCACTCACCTCAGAGAAAACAATACTCTGAAGTAGAAAAAAAATTAAATGTTCTTATCTGGACAGTTATCTCAAACCTTGGAAAGATGACATAAGTCCAGCCTTATCAAACCATTCTAAAGGTGACTGGCCCTATCTCTGTGACTTTTCTAATTGGCACTTATCAGCTCTAGGGAAATATGTTCTTTCTTGAAAAAGACCAAAGATCATATTTAGAGGTATTGGGTGTTGATCTTAACACATTTATGTGTGTGTGTGATTACCTAATTGTGATTACCTAATTGTGTTTACGGGAAAGAGCCCAAAGCTCGTATCTTCCCGTCTCCTCATCGGTTCCATTTTATACTTAGTGATACTTATCATACCTCTCCTTACAACTATGGATTGAGATAGCATTAACTACCTCCTCGCTTAGCCAATTCCAATTATCAACTACTCTTACACTGAAAAAGTATTTCCTTACATCCTGCAAAGAACTTTTCTTACGAAGCTTCAAACTATGACCTCTAGTTCTAGAGCCAGCCATATCAAAATATCGATCCCTATCCACTCTATCATAACCATGAAGGAATTTAAAGACTGTCACCATATCCCCCCTCAATCTTCTAGCTTCGAGTGATGGTAAGTCTAATTCCCTCAGCCTCTCATCATAACTGAGATAGTGTATTTCTGGCACCAGTTTCGTGGCATGTCTATGAACTTTTTCAAGCTTAGTTAAGTGCTTTTTCAAGTGTGGATTCCAAAAGGGGGCTGCATATTCGAGTTTTGGCCTCACATAGGTTACATAAATATTTCTGAACATTTCCTTGTCCATGTGCCTGAAGGCTACCCTTACATTTGATAAGAATGCATATGCTGCCCTTACTATGCCATTTATATGTATTTCTGGAGACAAATCTGCCAGTATGTTTACTCCTAGATCCCTCTCATTTTCTGTCTCTTGAAGTTGTACTCCAACCACCGAGTAGTCAAGCTTGGGACTTCTTGCACTTGTACCCATTCTCATTACCTTACATTTTGAGGTATTGAATTTCATTAGCCACTTTTCTGACCACTCATGCAGATTAGTTAGATCCTCCTGAAGTTCTCAACCATTGTTCTCGTTTTTTACTTTCTTCACAATCTTTGCATCATCTGCAAACATATTCATGAATGTGTGTGTGTGTGTGTTTGTGTGATTACCTAATTGTGATTACCTAATTGTGTTTACGGGAAAGAGCCCAAAGCTCGTATCTTCCCGTCTCCTCATCGGTTCCATTTTATACTTAGTGATACTTATCATACCTCTCCTTAAAACTATGGATTGAGATAGCATTAACTACCTCCTCGCTTAGCCAATTCCAATTATCAACTACTCTTACACTGAAAAAGTATTTCCTTACATCCTGCAAAGAACTTTTCTTACGAAGCTTCAAACTATGCCCTCTAGTTCTAGAGCCAGCCATAACAAAATATCGATCCCTATCCACTCTATCATAACCATGAAGGAATTTAAAGACTGTCACCATATCCCCCTCAATCTTCTAGCTTCAAGTGATGGTAAGTCTAATTCCCTCAGCCTCTCATCATAACTGAGATAGTGTATTTCTGGCACCAGTTTCGTGGCATGTCTATGAACTTTTTCAAGCTTAGTTAAGTGCTTTTTCAAGTGTGGATTCCAAAAGGGGGCTGCATATTCGAGTTTTGGCCTCACATAGGTTACATAAATATTTCTGAACATTTCCTTGTCCATGTGCCTGAAGGCTACCCTTACATTTGATAAGAATGCATATGCTGCCCTTACTATGCCATTTATATGTATTTCTGGAGTCAAATCTGCCAGTATGTTTACTCCTAGATCCCTCTCATTTTCTGTCTCTTGAAGTTGTACTCCAACCACCGAGTAGTCAAGCTTGGGCCTTCTTGCACTTGTACCCATTCTCATTACCTTACATTTTGAGGTATTGAATTTCATTACCCACTTTTCTGACCACTCATGCAGATTATTTAGATCCTCCTGAAGTTCTCAACCATTGTTCTCGTTTTTTACTTTCTTCACAATCTTTGCATCATCTGCAAACATATTCATGAATGTGTGTGTGTGTGTGATTACCTAATTGTGATTACCTAATTGTGTTTACGGGAAAGAGCCCAAAGCTCGTATCTTCCCGTCTCCTCATCGGTTCCATTTTATACTTAGTGATACTTATCATACCTCTCCTTACAACTATGGATTGAGATAGCATTAACTACCTCCTCGCTTAGCCAATTCCAATTATCAACTACTCTTACACTGAAAAAGTATTTCCTTACATCCTTCAAAGAACTTTTCTTACGAAGCTTCAAACTATGACCTCTAGTTCTAGAGCCAGCCATATCAAAATATCGATCCCTATCCACTCTATCATAACCATGAAGGAATTTAAAGACTGTCACCATATCCCCCTCAATCTTCTAGCTTCGAGTGATGGTAAGTCTAATTCCCTCAGCCTCTCATCATAACTGAGATAGTGTATTTCTGGCATCAGTTTCGTGGCATGTCTATGAACTTTTTCAAGCTTAGTTAAGTGCTTTTTCAAGTGTGGATTCCAAAAGGGGGCTGCATATTCGAGTTTTGGCCTCACATAGGTTACATAAATATTTCTGAACATTTCCTTGTCCATGTGCCTGAAGGCTACCCTTACATTTGATAAGAATGCATATGCTTCCCTTACTATGCCATTTATATGTATTTCTGGAGACAAATCTGCCAGTATGTTTACTCCTAGATCCCTCTCATTTTGTCTCTTGAAGTTGTACTCCAACCACCGAGTAGTCAAGCTTGGGCCTTCTTGCACTTGTACCCATTCTCATTACCTTACATTTTGAGGTATTGAATTTCAATACCCACTTTTCTGACCACTCATGCAGATTAGTTAGATCCTCCTGAAGTTCTCAACCATTGTTCTCGTTTTTTACTTTCTTCACAATCTTTGCATCATCTGCAAACATATTCATGAATGTGTGTGTGTGTGTGTGTATGTGTGTGTGTGTGTGTGTGATTACCTAATTGTGATTACCTAATTGTGTTTACGGGAAAGAGCCCAAAGCTCGTATCTTCCCGTCTCCTCATCGGTTCTATTTTATACTTAGTGATACTTATCATACCTCTCCTTAAAACTATGGATTGAGATAGCATTAACTACCTCCTCGCTTAGCCAATTCCAATTATCAACTACTCTTACACTGAAAAAGTATTTCCTTACATCCTGCAAAGAACTTTTCTTACGAAGCTTCAAACTATGCCCTCTAGTTCTAGAGCCAGCCATAACAAAATATCGATCCCTATCCACTCTATCATAACCATGAAGGAATTTAAAGACTGTCACCATATCCCCCCTCAATCTTCTAGCTTCAAGTGATGGTAAGTCTAATTCCCTCAGCCTCTCATCATAACTGAGATAGTGTATTTCTGGCACCAGTTTCGTGGCATGTCTATGAACTTTTTCAAGCTTAGTTAAGTGCTTTTTCAAGTGTGGATTCCAAAAGGGGGCTGCATATTCGAGTTTTGGCCTCACATAGGTTACATAAATATTTCTGAACATTTCCTTGTCCATGTGCCTGAAGGCTACCCTTACATTTGATAAGAATGCATATGCTGCCCTTACTATGCCATTTATATGTATTTCTGGAGACAAATCTGCCAGTATGTTTACTCCTAGATCCCTCTCATTTTCTGTCTCTTGAAGTTGTACTCCAACCACCGAGTAGTCAAGCTTGGGCCTTCTTGCACTTGTACCCATTCTCATTACCTTACATTTTGAGGTATTGAATTTCATTACCCACTTTTCTGACCACTCATGCAGATTATTTAGATCCTCCTGAAGTTCTCAACCATTGTTCTCGTTTTTTACTTTCTTCACAATCTTTGCATCATCTGCAAACATATTCATGAATGTGTGTGTGTGTGTGATTACCTAATTGTGATTACCTAATTGTGTTTACGGGAAAGAGCCCAAAGCTCGTATCTTCCCGTCTCCTCATCGGTTCCATTTTATACTTAGTGATACTTATCATACCTCTCCTTACAACTATGGATTGAGATAGCATTAACTACCTCCTCGCTTAGCCAATTCCAATTTTCAACTACTCTTACACTGAAAAAGTATTTCCTTACATCCTTCAAAGAACTTTTCTTACGAAGCTTCAAACTATGACCTCTAGTTCTAGAGCCAGCCATATCAAAATATCGATCCCTATCCACTCTATCATAACCATGAAGGAATTTAAAGACTGTCACCATATCCCCCTCAATCTTCTAGCTTCGAGTGATGGTAAGTCTAATTCCCTCAGCCTCTCATCATAACTGAGATAGTGTATTTCTGGCATCAGTTTCGTGGCATGTCTATGAACTTTTTCAAGCTTAGTTAAGTGCTTTTTCAAGTGTGGATTCCAAAAGGGGGCTGCATATTCGAGTTTTGGCCTCACATAGGTTACATAAATATTTCTGAACATTTCCTTGTCCATGTGCCTGAAGGCTACCCTTACATTTGATAAGAATGCATATGCTTCCCTTACTATGCCATTTATATGTATTTCTGGAGACAAATCTGCCAGTATGTTTACTCCTAGATCCCTCTCATTTTGTCTCTTGAAGTTGTACTCCAACCACCGAGTAGTCAAGCTTGGGCCTTCTTGCACTTGTACCCATTCTCATTACCTTACATTTTGAGGTATTGAATTTCAATACCCACTTTTCTGACCACTCATGCAGATTATTTAGATCCTCCTGAAGTTCTCAACCATTGTTCTCGTTTTTTACTTTCTTCACAGTCTTTGCATCATCTGCAAACATATTCATGAATGTGTGTGTGTGTGTGTGTATGTGTGTGTGTGTGTGTGTGATTACCTAATTGTGATTACCTAATTGTGTTTACGGGAAAGAGCCCAAAGCTCGTATCTTCCCGTCTCCTCATCGGTTCCATTTTATACTTAGTGATACTTATCATACCTCTCCTTAAAACTATGGATTGAGATAGCATTTACTACCTCCTCGCTTAGCCAATTCCAATTATCAACTACTCTTACACTGAAAAAGTATTTTCTTACATCCTGCAAAGAACTTTTCTTACGAAGCTTCAAACTAGACCTCTAGTTCTAGAGCCAGCCATATCAAAATATCGATCCCTATCCACTCTGTCATAACCATGAAGGAATTTAAAGACTGTCACCATATCCCCCCTCACTCTTCTAGCTTCGAGTGATGGCAAGTCTAATTCCCTCAGCCTCTCGTCATAACTGAGATTGCGTATTTCTGGCACCAGTTTCGTGGCATGTCTTTGAACTTTTTAAGCTTAGCTATGTGCTTTTTCAAGTGCGGATTCCAAAAGGGGGCTGCATATTCGAGTTTTGGCCCCACATAGGTTACATAAATATTTCTGAACATTTCCTTGTCCATGTGCCTGAAGGCTACCCTTACATTTGATAAGAATGCATATGCTGCCCTTACTATGCCATTTATATGTATTTCTGGAGACAAATCTGCCAGTATGTTTACTCCCAGATCTCTCTCATTTTCTGTCTCTTGAAGTTGTACTCCAACCACCGAGTAGTCAAGCTTGGGCCTTCTTGCACTTGTACCCATTCTCATTACCTTACATTTTGAGGTATTGAATTTCATTAGCCACTTTTCTGACCACTCATGCAGATTATTTAGATCCTCCTGAAGTTCTCTACCATTGTTCTCGTTTTTTACTTTCTTCACAATCTTTGCATCATCTGCAAACATATTCATGAATGAATTTACAGACTCTGGTAGGTCATTTACATATATAAGGAACAAAAGTGGCCCTAAAACTGAACCTTGTGGAACTCCACTTCTAACTCTTCTCCATTCAGACACTGAGTGTCTTACTCTAACCCTCTGTTCCCTTCCTTCTAAGTAAGTTTTTATCCATTCCAAAACATTTCCACCTATTCTAGCCATTGATTGCAGCTTCCTAATAAGTCTCCCATGTGGAACAGTGTCAAACGCTTTCTGGAAGTCTAGGAATATGCAATCTGCCCAGCCCTATCTTTCCTGTAAGATTTGGCTTACCTCATCATAAAATTCTAATAAGTTTGTTACTGTTGATCTACCTTCTCTGAAGCCATGTTGCCTCACTGACAAAAAGTTGAAGGATTCCAATTGAAGAGAGATATGTTTCCTTAGTAGTTTCTCCATAACTTTGCAAACTATGCTGGTCAAGGAAACTGGTCTATAGTTCAGAGCCGTATCCCTCCTTCCCTTTTTGAAGATAGGTATCACATTTGCTTGTTTCCAGCATCTTGGAATCTCCCCTGACTCCAGTGACTCTTTAAATATGATACTTAGTGCCACTGATATTGAGTTTGCGCATTTTTTAAGCACATGAGGGGATATGTCATCAGGACCTGTAGCTTTATGAACATCTAAATCCATTAGCGCTTTGCATACCTCTGTGGCTGTAAGGTTGATGTTCTCTAATACCGGCCCTTGAGCTTCTATCACTGCAATCTGAGGGGGTGGGGTATTTTCTACTGTAAATACTGACTGAAACTCCTTGTTCAATTCTTTGCAGATCTCTTCATCCGTCTCAGTGATGCTTCCATCCTCTCTTCTTCTTCTTCTTCTTCTTCTTCCTCTATTTGCGTTCCCATTTTCATATGGGGTCGCATCTCTTCACTAGTCGTCTCCATTGGTTCCGGTCCATCACTTGCTCCTCCTCCAGCTGTCTCTCTCTGAGATCCTCCTTCAGTCGGTCCTTCCACCGTAGTTTAGGTCTTCCTCGTCTACGTCTGCCCTCCACGTCCATCTCCATCACTCTCACACCCACGTAGTCTTCTTCTCTCCTCTTCACATGACCGAACCACTGTAATCTCCTCTCCTGCGCTTTCGCCGACGCCTCCACCACCTTCACTGTACCTCTGATCTGGTCATTTCGTATCCTGTCCTCCCTCGTCACCCCACACATCCACCTCAGCATTATCATTTCTGCGACATCTATCTTCCTTTCTTGAACCTTTTTCACCGGCCACGTCTCCGCACCGTACAGCAACGCTGGTCTCACAACTGACTTGTACACTTTTCCTTTCACTCTAGCACTGATTTTCTTGTCACATAGCACCCCTGATGTTCTCTTCCAGCTGTTCCACGCTACCTGGATCCTATGATCAATCTCTCTCTCTAGGTCTCCATCCTTCGTTACGTAGGAGCCGAGGTATTTGAAGGTGTCCGCCTTTGGGAGCTTGTGGTCTTGCATGAACAGGTCGCCTCCTTGTGTCACATTGCACTCCAAGTACTCCGTTTTCTGTCTGCTCACCTTCAGTGAATGAAATGGAAATAAAGTTTAAATTTAAAAAAAAAAAAAATTAAATCCTGGTGATGTCCCTCTCATAGTCTCTTTCTGCCTCTCTCCTTTTACTTAGGTAGTCATTTCTTGCTCTTTTGTAGGTTTGCCAGGCATTTATGTTTTTTTCTCCTCCTATACCTTTTCCAGCATTTGTCTCTCTACTCCTTAGCTCTTTTACACCCATTATCGAACCATTTCTCTCTGGCATGAATTACACCTACTTTGGTGACAGGTATGCAGCAATCTACTATCTTCCCATATTTCTCACAAAAGATGTCATACATTTCTTGTACAGATTTGTTGTAAAATAAGGTTCTCCAGTCAATAACTGCATAAAGCTCATTCATTTTGATGTAATCTCCTTTCGAATAGTTCCTCCTCATGTCCTCAGTGCCTCTACTCTCAGGAAGAATATCTTCAATTATATACTCCATCAACAACACACAGTGGTCACTCTTTCCAATTGGTGGTACATACTCAATTTTTTCAATATCCAACACATTATCTGTGAACACTAGATCAAGTAGTGATGGCTCATCCCCACCCCTGGCCCTTGTTGGTTTCATTACATGTTGGTGTAGGAAATTCCCTTGTACGCAATCTAGGAATCTTGCCCCAAATGAGTCCTCACCACTGTGTGGGTCAAGATTTATTAAATCTATCTCTTTATGATTAAAGTCTCCCATAATCAAAATCCTACATTTTTTTCCAGTGCTATGTTAACAACTGAGTTTATGACTTCAATAGTACCTATATGACTTTCCTCATAAACTTCAAGCCTATTTTGGTTCCTTGGTGGGTTGTATACAACAGTTATTATAATGCTCTCTGACCCAGTATTTATGCGAGCAACAAGAAATTCCTTGAACTCACTTTCTATAGCCAAGTTTATTTCTTCAACTTGAATCCTTTCACTTATGAGCAGTGCTATCCCTCCACCGGTCATCTCAGATCTTTCAACCCTTAGTATTCTGAAGCCCTTAGGAAAAACTGTGACACTGTTTATGTCCTCACTCAACTTAGTCTCTGTAATTGCTACTATATCTGCATTACTGTTGTGAATCCTATCTTTTAATTCTACTGCCTTACCAGCTAATCCATCAGCATTTGTGTATAACAATCTTAATGAGGCCCCATCCCCTGATCTTTTGTCATAATCTTCTTTATCTCCCCTTTGTCTGGAAGAACTCTGTAGTGAAAATTTTTCTTCTCTTCTTCATTTCTTTCATCATTTAACCTTCTTGCCTCTTGCAACAAGTTTTTGATCTTTCCCATCTCTTAATGTGTTCTGTATCGTCTAATGAACACTTCTTTGAATTCTTGAAGGTCTTTTAGACTTTTTTTTCTCAACAATATTTCCCTACATGTTTCCCCTCTCTCAAAGGTTACTTTTGTTGGTCTCGGCTTTCCTTCCCTCGAATATTTACCTAGTTGGTGTATGTTTACAATATCCTCAGGACCACAAACTACTCCACGCTTTCTTATCAGGTCTACATCCCTAGCTTTATTTTCTTCAAGTCTCCCCTGCCATGTTGGCTCCTGGGATTCGCTTATGCCTGAGATTACCACTGTCTTCTCCTTATCAAGTGCCTGTCTGATGAGTGGGTTTGCCCTTTCCATCACAACGTCTTTCATTTTTTCGATTACTGTCTCTTTATAGTCAACTGTTTGTATGTTTTCCAGTGCCACCACCTTTACAGCCTCTTTTACTGCCACATTCCCCTTTAGTGCATCAGCAAAGGAAGTTTTCATGGCATCATTTTCCATATTCAGCTCCTGGAACTCTTTCCTGAACTGTTCAATATTTTCCTTAATCTGGACATTCCAAGCAGCAATCTCGTCTCTCTCAGAAGAGAGCAGTGAACTAACATCTAATTCCTTTAGGTTGTCATTCAGCTATTTGTTTTTATCTTCTTGTTTAGAAATTATAGATTCTAGTTGACTCTTTTCCCCTTCCAGCTTCTTTATTCTTCTTTCTAGTTCCTTTCTCTCCTGCCCTTGTGCTTTATTTGCTTCCTCCAAAGATCTTATTTGCTCTCTGAGTGCTTCATTCTCTTTCATTTGTGATTACCTAATTGTGATTACCTAATTGTGTTTACGGGAAAGAGCCCAAAGCTCGTATCTTCCCGTCTCCACATCGGTTCCATTTTAGACTTAGTGATACTTATCATACCTGTCCTTAAAACTATGAATTGAGATAGCATTAACTACCTCCTCGCTTAGCCAATTCCAACTATCAACTACTCTTAAACTGAAAAAGTATTTCCTTACATCCTGCGAAGAACTTTTCTTACGAAGCTTCAAACTATGACCTCTAGTTCTAGAGCCAGCCATATCGAAATATCGATCCCTATCCACTCTATCATAACCATGAAGGAATTTAAAGACTGTCACCATATCCCCCCTCACTCTTCTAGCTTCGAGTGATGGTAAGTCTAATTCCCTCAGCCTCTCATCATAACTGAGATTGCGTATTTCTGGCACCAGTTTCATGGCATGTCTTTGAACTTTTTCAAGCTTAGCTATGTGCTTTTTCAAGTGCGGATTCCAAAAGGGGGCTGCATATTCGAGTTTTGGCCTCACATAGGTTACATAAATATTTCTGAACATTTCCTTGTCCATGTGCCTGAAGGCTACCCTTACATTTGATAAGAATGCATATGCTGCCCTTACTATGCCATTTATATGTATTTCTGGAGACAAATCTGCCAGTATGTTTACTCCTAGATCCCTCTCATTTTCTGTCTCTTGAAGTTGTACTCCAGCCACTAAAAACACGGGCTCTGTGTGTGTGTGTGATTACCTAATTGTGTTTACCTAATTGTGTTTACGGGAAAGAGCCCAAAGCTCGTATCTTCCCGTCTCCTCATCGGTTCCATTTTAGACTTAGTGATACTTATCATACCTGTCCTTAAAACTATGGATTGAGATAGCATTAACTACCTCCTCGCTTAGCCAATTCCAATTATCAACTACTCTTACACTGAAAAAGTATTTCCTTACATCCTGCAAACAAGTTTTCTTACGAAGCTTCAAACTATGACCTCTAGTTCTAGAGCCAGCCATATCGAAATATCGATCCCTATCCACTCTATCATAACCATGAAGGAATTTAAAGACTGTCACCATATCCCCCCTTACTCTTCTAGCTTCGAGTGATGGTAAGTCTAATTCCCTCAGCCTCTCATCATAACTGAGATGGCGTATTTCTGGCACCAGTTTCGTGGCATGTCTTTGAACTTTTTCAAGCTTAGCTATGTGCTTTTTCAAGTGCGGATTCCAAAAGGGGGCTGCATATTCGAATTTTGGCCTCACATAGGTTACATAAATATTTCTGAACATTTCCTTGTCCATGTGCCTGAAGGCTACCCTTACATTTGATAAGAATGCATATGCTGCCCTTACTATGCCATTTATATGTATTTCTGGAGACAAATCTGCCAGTATGTTTACTCCTAGATCCCTCTCATTTTCTGTCTCTTGAAGTTGTACTCCAGCCACTAAAAACACGGGCTCTGTGTGTGTGTGTGATTACCTAATTGTGATTACCTAATTGTGTTTACGGGAAAGAGCCCAAAGCTCGTATCTTCCCGTCTCCTCATCGGTTAAATTTTAGACTTAGTGATACTTATCATACCTGTCCTTAAAACTATGGATTGAGATAGCATTAACTACCTCCTCGCTTAGCCAATTCCAATTATCAACTACTCTTACACTGAAAAAGTATTTACTTACATCCTGCAAACAAGTTTTCTTACGAAGCTTCAAACTATGAACTCTAGTTCTAGAGCCAGCCATATCGAAATATCGATCCCTATCCACTCTATCATAACCATGAAGGAATTTAAAGACTGTCACCATATCCCCCCTTACTCTTCTAGCTTCGAGTGATGGTAAGTCTAATTCCCTCAGCCTCTCATCATAACTGAGATGGCGTATTTCTGGCACCAGTTTCGTGGCATGTCTTTGAACTTTTTCAAGCTTAGCTATGTGCTTTTTCAAGTGCGGATTCCAAAAGGGGGCTGCATATTCGAGTTTTGGCCTCACATAGGTTACATAAATATTTCTGAACATTTCCTTGTCCATGTGCCTGAAGGCTACCCTTACATTTGATAAGAATGCATATGCTGCCCTTACTATGCCATTTATATGTATTTCTGGAGACAAATCTGCCAGTATGTTTACTCCTAGATCCCTCTCATTTTCTGTCTCTTGAAGTTGTACTCCAGCCACTAAAAACACGGGCTCTGTGTGTGTGTGTGTGATTACCTAATTGTGATTACCTAATTTTGTTTACGGGAAAGAGCCCAAAGCTCGTATCTTCCCGTCTCCTCATCGGTTCCATTTTAGACTTAGTGATACTTATCATACCTGTCCTTAAAACTATGGATTGAGATAGCATTAACTACCTCCTCGCTTAGCCAATTCCAATTATCAACTACTCTTACATTGAAAAAGTATTTCCTTACATCCTGCAAACAAGTTTTCTTACGAAGCTTCAAACTATGACCTCTAGTTCTAGAGCCAGCCATATCGAAATATCGATCCCTATCCACTCTATCATAACCATGAAGGAATTTAAAGACTGTCACCATATCCCCCCTTACTCTTCTAGCTTCGAGTGATGGTAAGTCTAATTCCCTCAGCCTCTCATCATAACTGAGATTGCGTATTTCTGGCACCAGTTTCGTGGCATGTCTTTGAACTTTTTCAAGCTTAGCTATGTGCTTTTTCAAGTGCGGATTCCAAAAGGGGGTTGCATATTCGAGTGTTGGCCTCACATAGGTTACATAAATATTTCTGAACATTTCCTTGTCCATGTGCCTGAAGGCTACCCTTACATTTGATAAGAATGCATATGCTGCCCTTACTATGCCATTTATATGTATTTTTGGAGACAAATCTGCCAGTATGTTTACTCCTAGATCTCTCTCATTTTCTGTCTCTTGAAGTTGTACTCCAGCCACCGAGTAGTCAAGCTTGGGCCTTCTTGCACTTGTACCCATTCTCATTACCTTACATTTTGAAGTATTGAATTTCATTAGCCACTTTTCTGACCACTCATGCAGATTATTTAGATCCTCCTGAAGTTCTCTACCATTGTTCTCGTTTTTTACTTTCTTCACAATCTTTGCATCATCTGCAAACATATTCATGAATGAATTTACAGACTCTGGTAGGTCATTTACATATACAAGGAACAAAAGTGGCCCTAAAACTGAACCCTGTGGAACTATACTTCTAACTCTTCTCCATTCAGACACTGAGTGTCTTACTCTAACCCTCTGTTCCCTTCCAAGTAAGTTTTTATCCATTCCAAAACATTTCCACCTATTCTAGCCATTGATTGCAGCTTCCTAATAAGTCTCCCATGTGGAACAGTGTCAAACGCTTTCTGGAAGTCTAGGAATATGCAGTCTGCCCAGCCCTCTCTTTCCTGTAAGATTTGGCTTACCTCATCATAAAATTCTAATAAGTTTGTTACTGTTGATCTACCTTCTCTGAAGCCATGTTGCCTCACTGACAAAAAGTTGAAGGATTCCAAGTGAAGAGAGATATGTTTCCTTAGTAGTTTCTCCATAAGTTTGCAAACTATGCTGGTCAAGGAAACTGGTCTATAGTTCAGAGCCGTATCCCTCCTTCCCTTTTTGAAGATAGGTATCACATTTGCTTGTTTCCAGCATCTTGGAATCTCCCCCGACTCCAGTGACTCCTTAAATATGATACTTAGTGCCACTGATATTGTGTTTGCGCATTTCTTAAGCACATGAGGGGATATGTCATCAGGACCTGTAGCTTTATGAACATCTAAATCCATCAGCGCTTTGCATACCTCTGTGGCTGTAAGGTTGATGTTCTCTAATACCGGCCCTTGAGCTTCTATCACTGCAATCTGAGGGGGTGGGGTATTTTCTACTGTAAATACTGACTGAAACTCCTTGTTCAATTCTTTGCAGATCTCTTCATCCGTCTCAGTGATGCTTCCATCCGCTCTCTTTAGCCTTAAAACCTGTTCTTTTACCTTCAGTTTTCCTCTGATAAAGCTGTGGAAAAGCTTGGGATTTTCTTTAGCCTTCCTGGTGATGTCCCTCTCATAATCTCTCTCTGCCTCTCTCCTTTTACTTAGGTAGTCATTTCTTGCTCTTTTGTAGGTTTGCCAGGCATTTATGTTTTTTCTCCTCCTATACCTTTTCCAGCATTTGTCTCTCCATTCCTTAGCTCTTTTACACCCATTATCGAACCATTTCTCTCTGGCATGAATTACACCTACTTTGGTGACAGGTATGCAGCAATCTACTATCTTCCCATATTTCTCACAAAAGATGTCATACATTTCTTGTACAGATTTGTTGTAAAATAAGGTTCTCCAGTCATAAACTGCAAAAAGCTCATTCATTTTGATGTAATCTCCTTTCGGATAGTTCCTCCTCATGTCCTCAGTGCCTCTACTCTTAGGAAGAATATCTTTAATGAGTGTGTGTGTGTGTGTGTGTGTGTGTGTGTGTGTGTGTGTGTGTGTGTGTGTGTGTGTGTGAGATTACCTAATTGTGATTACCTAATTGTGTTTACGGGAAAGAGCCCAAAGCTCGTATCTTCCTGTCTCCTCATCGGTTCCATTTTTAGACTTAGTGATACTTATCATACCTCTCCTTAAAACTATGGATTGAGATAGCATTAACTACCTCCTCGCTTAGCCAATTCCAATTATCAACTACTCTTACACTGAAAAAGTATTTCCTTACATCCTGCAAACAAGTTTTCTTACGAAGCTTCAAACTATGACCTCTAGTTCTAGAGCCAGCCATATCGAAATATCGATCCCTATCCACTCTATCATAACCATGAAGGAATTTAAAGACTGTCACCATATCCCCCCTTACTCTTCTAGCTTCGAGTGATGGCAAGTCTAATTCCCTCAGCCTCTCATCATAACCGAGATTGCGTATTTCTGGCACCAGTTTCGTGGCATGTCTTTGAACTTTTTCAAGCTTAGCTATGTGCTTTTTCAAGTGCGGATTCCAAAAGGGGGCTGCATATTCGAGTTTTGGCCTCACATAGGTTACATAAATATTTCTGAACATTTCCTTGTCCATGTGCCTGAAGGCTACCCTTACATTTGATAAGAATGCATATGCTGCCCTTACTACGCCATTTATATGTATTTCTGGAGACAAATCTGTCAGTATGTTTACTCCTAGATCTCTCTCATTTTCTGTCTCTTGAAGTTGTACTCCAGCCACCGAGTAGTCAAGCTTGGGCCTTCTTGCACTTGTACCCATTCTCATTACCTTACATTTTGAGGTATTGAATTTCATTAGCCACTTTTCTGACCACTCATGCAGATTATTTAGATCCTCCTGAAGTTCTCTACCATTGTTCTCGTTTTTTACTTTCTTCACAATCTTTGCATCATCTGCAAACATATTCATGAATGAATTTACAGACTCTGGTAGGTCATTTACATATACAAGGAACAAAAGTGGCCCTAAAACTGAACCCTGTGGAACTCCACTACTAACTCTTCTCCATTCAGACACTGAGTGTCTTACTCTAACCCTCTGTTCCCTTCCTTCTAAGTAAGTTTTTATCCATTCCAAGACATTTCCAC
>JAXCGZ010002496.1:0-2500 GCA_037179515.1 Halocaridina rubra
AGAGGGTAATACATACTGTTAAATTAAATAATGGTTTCCTAGAAAATAATAATACTGTAATAAAAATTTTAACAATAAAAGTTAATAATAAAGTAAAATTAACTTATAAGTAGACATGTAATTAAACTAATAAATAAGAGGGTAGTACATATAGCTAAATTAAATGTAGCTTTCATAGAAAATAATAATGCTGTAATAAAAATGTTAACAATAATGTTGATAATAAAGCAGTAATAATAACACTATATGCAGTATTATTATCGGCATCATTTCCATATTTGTTTTCCTTACAATGAGAATAACTAGTTCTTAATGAGCAGCAACTATTTGTCCAAAAGAAAACTATATAGTTTGTTTTTGAAAGCTGTGAAGGAGGATGCATTTTTAAGATGCTCTGGAATATTATTCCAGAGTGATGGCCCTTTGATAGTGATCATCTTTGAACCTGCTTCTGTGTTTGTTCTGTGAATAAAGCGCTCACTGCTCTGTCTAGTGTTGGTTTCCCTTATATCCCTGACTGTTTTTAAATCAACTAGCCAGCTAGGATAATGATGGTCCAAAATTTTGAATACAAAAGCATAAGTAGCATAAGCGACCTTATTTTCTGCCCGCAGCCACCCAAGTTTATTGAGAGCTGGTGTGATGTGGTCATATTTTCTTATTCCTCCCAGGGCAACTCGAGCTGCAAAATTAATAATCTTCTGTATTCTGTTTATCAAAGTCTTAGTGGTAGCTCCCCAAACAGTTGTGCAGTAATTGATGTGACTTAGGGCTAGAGATTCAACACCAGTTATTCGAGTGGTAGTCTCAAAATTGTCTTTTATACGTGATAAGTATATTAATGTTCCTGTAACCTTTTTGTATACTTTATCTATGTGGGAATCAAACAACATGTAGTTATCAAAGTGAAGTCCTAGGTTTTTGACTGTTTTGCCAGGTGTGATAATATTGTCGCAAAAATTAATTGTTTTGTTTTCTGGAATTTGTGCTATATAAAACCTTGAACTAATAAACATGCATTGTGTTTTACTTTCGTTAATTAACAGCCCAATTTCTTGAAAATAGGTTTTAATTTTTGACAGAGTGTTTTCTGCTCTTAAAGTTAGCTCTGGAAGATTATTAATATCACCACTAAGGAGTAGTTGAGTGTCATCTGCATATTGTACGACTAGACAGTCAGAAATGAAAGAAGATAGATAATTTACGTATGTGGAGAAGAGGATAGGACCAAGTACTAATCCCTGTGGAACACCAAATGATACATTTTTTGGCACAGAGATAATGTTGTTAAGACGTATAGACTATTTACGATTAGATAAATACTGGCTAAACCAGCTTGGATCAGTATTTAAGTTAGTACATTTACTTAAAAGAGTTTCATGGTTTACACTGTCGAAGGCTTTTGATAAGTCCAATAATACAAGCAGAGATATTTTTTTCATATCTATATTATTATAGATACTATTCGTAACTTTCAGCGGTGCAGTTTCAGTCGAGAGTTTCGGTCTGAAACCATGTTGGTTAATACTTAATAGTCTATTTGATTCTAAATATGACATAAGTTGGCATGCAACAATTTTTTCTAATATTTTAGAGAAAATGGGTAGCAGGGAAATGGGACGATAGTTTGTCACATCTTCTCTGTCCCCCTTTTTATGCAGAGGTATTACATGTGATATTTTCCAAGAGTCAGGAAACTTTTTAGTAACAATGGAAGTGTTCATAATAGTTAGAATATAGGATGCAATCATGGGTAGAGCATCTTTGATGAACTGAAATGGTACCATCTGAACCATAAGAGCCAGAGTTTCTTAGGCTCTTTATGGTAAGAATTAGGGTAGCACAATCGATAGGATTATCTTTAAGTACTCTCTTGTGTTTACATTGGAAGAATTGTCATTTAAGCAATTACTCATATTCACTGAATTGATGTTTTCTTGAGTTTTTTCATATGTATTTTTGCCAACGTTAGCAAAATAGTTATTAAAGTTTTCGATTTGTCTTTCAACTCCATAATATTTTCATAACTTTCTGAGGTACTCTTTTCATTTGGTATCAAGCTTCTTATCACTTTCCATGTTGCTGCTGTATCATGTCTAGAGTCATTAAATTGTTTTTTGCAAAAGTCTTTTTTACTTACACTTATGAGAGATCTGACACGTTTCTTTTCTGTTTTATAACGTTCTCGGAGAGTCCTATCATATCTATTCATTTTTAGCTCTTTTTGTATTTGATTTCTGATTTGCATTGCCTCTTTGATGTCATTAGTTAGCCAGGGGGCTGAGGGGCGGTTATTTTTCTTGTTACAATGGGTGCACAACTATCTAAGCATTCAAGGAAGACATTTGTTAGAATCTCAACCTGCAAATCGACGTTATCTGTGTATTTAATTCTATTAAGTACATTTGTGTTGTTGATTAATGTTTCACAAAAGATATCAGGGGAGTAATTTTTTAGACACCGGAATGTCTTGAACAGAGGCTTCCTTTTGGACTTGTTT
>JAXCGZ010002496.1:10000-15000 GCA_037179515.1 Halocaridina rubra
GTTGGTGTAGGAAATTCCCTTGTACGCAATCTAGGAATCTTGCCCCAAAGGAGTCCTCACCACTGTGTGGGTCAAGATTTATCCAATCTATCTCTTTATGATTAAAGTCTCCCATAATCAAAATCCTACATTTTTTCTCCCGCGCCATGTTAACAACTGAGTTTATGACTTTAATCGTACCTATATGACTTTCCTCATAAATTTCAAGCCTATTTTGGTTCCTTGGTGGGTTGTATACAACAGTTATTATAATGCTCTTTGACCCAGTATTTATGCGAGCAACAAGAAATTCCCTGAACTCACTTTCTATAGCCAAGTTTATCTCTTCAACTTGAATCCTCTCACTTATGAGCAGTGCTATCCCTCCACCAGTCCTCTCAGATCTTTCGACCCTTAGTATTCTGAAGCCCTTAGGAAAAACTGTGACACTGTTTATGTCCTCACTCAACTTAGTCTCTGTAATTGCTACTATATCTGCCTTACTGTTGTGAATCCTATCTTTTAATTCTACTGCCTTACCAGCTATTCCATCAGCATTTGTGTATAACAATCTTAATGAGGCCCCATCCCCTGATCTTCTGTCATTATCTTCTTTATCTTCCCTTTGTCTGGAAGTATTCCGTAACGAAAATTTTTCTTCTCTTCTTCATTTCTTTCATCATTTAACCTTCTTGCCTCTTGCAACAAGTTTTTGATCTTTCCCATCTCTTCCTGTGTTCTGTATCGTCTAATGAACACTTCTTTGCATTCTTGAAGGTCTTTTAGACTTTTTTTTCTCAACAATATTTCCCTACATGTCTCCCCTCTCTCAAAGGTTACTTTTGTTGGTCTCGGCTTTCCTTCCCTCGAATATTTACCTAGTTGGTGTATGTTTACAATATCCTCAGGACCACATACTACTCCAAGCTTTCTTATCAGGTCTACAACGCTAGCTTTATTTTCTTCAAGTCTCCCCTGCCATGTTGGCTCCTGGGATTCACTTTTGCCTGAGATTACCACTGTCTTCTCCTTATCAAGTGCCTGTCTGATGAGTGGGTTTGCCCTTTCCATCACAACGTCTTTCATTTTTTCGATTACTGTCTCTTTATAGTCAACTGTTTGTATGTTTTCCAGTGCCACCACCTTTACAGCCTCTTTTACTGCCACATTCCCCTTTAGTGCATCAGCAAAGGACGTTTTCATGGCATCATTTTCCATATTCAGCTCCTGGAACTCTTTTCTGAACTGTTCAATGTTTTCCTTAATCTGAACATTCCAAGCAGCAATCTCGTCTCTCTCAGAAGATAGCAGTGAACTAACATCTAATTCCTTTAGGTTGTCATTTAGCTGTTTGTTTTTATCTTCTTGATTAGAAATTCTAGATTCTAGTTGACTCTTTTCCCCTTCCAGCTTCTTTATTCTTTTTTCTAGTTCCTTTCTCTCCTGCCCTTGTGCTTTATTTGCTTCCTCCAAAGATCTTATTTGTTCTCTGAGTGTTTCATTCTCTTTCATTTCTCCATCCATATTCCGAATTTTATCATCAAGGCTTGTAACCATTTCCTCTAACTTCTTGATTCTCTGTTTAAGTCCTCTGATGACTACCCCTTCTCCCGACCCATGTGTGTGTGTGTGTGTGTGTGTGTGTGTGTGTGTGTGTGTGTGTGAAATTACCTAATTGTGATTACATAATTGTGTTTACGGGAAAGAGCCCAAAGCTCGTATCTTCCCGTCTCCTCATCGGTTCCATTTTATACTTAGTCATACTTATCATACCTGTCCTTAAAACTATGGATTGAGATAGCATTAACTACCTCCTCGCTTAGCCAATTCCAATTATCAACTACTCTTACACTGAAAAAGTATTTCCTTACACCCTGCAAAGAAGTTTTCTTACGAAGCTTCAAACTATGACCTCTAGTTCTAGAGCCAGCCATATCGAAATATCGATCCCTATCCACTCTATCATAACCATGAAGGAATTTAAAGACTGTCACCATATCCCCCCTTACTCTTCTAGCTTCGAGTGATGGCAAGTCTAATTCCCTCAGCCTCTCATCATAACCGAGATTGCGTATTTCTGGCACCAGTTTCGTGGCATGTCTTTGAACTTTTTCAAGCTTAACTATGTGCTTTTTCAAGTGCGGATTCCAAAAGGGGGCTGCATATTCCAGTTTTGGCCTCACATAGGTTACATAAATATTTCTGAACATTTCCTTGTCCATGTGCCTGAAGGCTACCCTTACATTTGATAAGAATGCATATGCTGCCCTTACTACGCCATTTATATGTATTTCTGGAGACAAATCTGCCAATATGTTTACTCCTAGATCTCTCTCATTTTCTGTCTCTTGAAGTTGTACTCCAGCCACCGAGTAGTCAAGCTTGGGCCTTCTTGCACTTGTACCCATTCTCATTACCTTACATTTTGAGGTATTGAAATTCATTAGCCACTTTTCTGACCACTCATGCAGATTATTTAGATCCTCCTGAAGTTCTCTACCATTGTTCTCGTTTTTTACTTTCTTCACAATCTTTGCATCATCTGCAAACATATTCATGAATGAATTTACAGACTCTGGTAGGTCATTTACATATACAAGGAACAAAAGTGGCCCTAAAACTGAACCCTGTGGAACTCCACTACTAACTCTTCTCCATTCAGACACTGAGTGTCTTACTCTAACCCTCTGTTCCCTTCCTTCTAAGTAAGTTTTTATCCATTCCAAAACATTTCCACCTATTCTAGCCATTGATTGCAGCTTCCTAATAAGTCTCCCATGTGGAACAGTGTCAAACGCTTTCTGGAAGTCTAGGAATATGCAATCTGCCCAGCCCTCTCTTTCCTGTAAGATTTGGCTTACCTCATCATAAAATTCTAATAAGTTTGTTACTGTTGATCTACCTTCTCTGAAGCCATGTTGCCTCACTGACAAAAAGTTGAAGGATTCCAAGTGAAGAGAAATATGTTTTCTTAGTAGTTTCTCCATAACTTTGCAAACTATGCTGGTCAAGGAAACTGGTCTATAGTTCAGAGCCGTATCCCTCCTTCCCTTTTTGAAGATAGGTATCACATTTGCTTGTTTCCAGCATCTTGGAATCTCCCCCGACTCCAGTGACTCCTTAAATATGATACTTAGTGCCACTGATATTGTGTTTGCGCATCTTTTAAGCACATGAGGGGATATGTCATCAGGACCTGTAGCTTTATGAACATCTAAATCCATCAGCGCTTTGCATACCTCTGTGGCTGTAAGGTTGATGTTCTCTAATACCGGCCCTTGAGCTTCTATCACTGCAATCTGAGGGGGTGGGGTATTTTCTACTGTAAATACTGACTGAAACTCCTTGTTCAATTCTTTGCAGATCTCTTCGTCCGTCTCAGTGATGCTTCCATCCGCTCTCTTTAGCCTTAAAACCTGTTCTTTTACCTTCAGTTTTCCTCTGATAAAGCTGTGGAAAAGCTTGGGATTTTCTTTAGCCTTCCTGGTGATGTCCCTCTCATAATCTCTCTCTGCCTCTCTCCTTTTACTTAGGTAGTCATTTCTTGCTCTTTTGTAGGTTTGCCAGGCATTTATGATTTTTCTCCTCCTATACCTTTTCCAGCATTTGTCTCTCCACTCCTTAGCTCTTTTACACCCATTATCGAACCATTTCTCTCTGGCATGAATTACACCTACTTTGGTGACAGGTATGCAGCAATCTACTATCTTCCCATATTTCTCACAAAAGATGTCATACATTTCTTGTACAGATTTGTTGTAAAATAAGGTTCTCCAGTCAATAACTGCAAAAAGCTCATTCATTTTGATGTAATCTCCTTTCGGATAGTTCCTCCTCATGTCCTCAGTGCCTCTACTCTCAGGAAGAATATCTTCAATGATATACTCCATCAACAACACACAGTGGTCACTCTTTCCAATTGGTGGTTCATACTCAATATTTTCAATATCCAACACATTATCTGTGAACACTAGATCAAGTAGTGATGGCTCATCCCCACCCCTGGCTCTTGTTGGTTCCATTACATGTTGGTGTAGGAAATTCCCTTGTACGCAATCTAGGAATCTTGCCCCGAATGAGTCCTCACCACTGTGTGGGTCAAGATTTATCCAATCTATCTGTTTATGATTAAAGTCTCCCATAATCAAAATCCTACATTTTTTCTCCCGTGCCATGTTAACAACTGAGTTTATGACTTCAATAGTACCTATATGACTTTCCTCATAAATTTCAAGCCTATTTTGGTTCCTTGGTGTGTGTGTGTGTGTGTGTGTGTGTGTGTGTGTGTGTGTGTGTGTGTGTGTGTGTGTGTGTGTGTGTGCGCCTTCGTAGAAGTAAAGGCTGACCAACAGAAGGGGAGCTACGAATATTTTTCTTCTTCACTTGTAGAAATTTTCAGACGTGCAATATTATTACATATCAACAACCACTCTCATACCACAATTACCTGCAAATAAACAAGTGTGACTGAAAGCAACACTCATTAAAGTTACACTTAAAAATACACCTAAGATCCACACTTATGAAAAATATACTTTAAAATACACTTCCGATAGACACACATACTCAAATATATGAAAAAATACACTTACATAAACACGTACACATACTCTTGAAAAAGACTTTAAGAAACAACATAGTGTAAACACAATCCTAAACTTATACTGCAATAAACACAAACACGCTTTAAAAAACTCTTAAGTGCTTAAACACACATACACAAGCACACACACGTACACTCACATACATATTTTGACATCTTAATTCGTTATAACTCAAAAACATACATAAAAAATGACTCAAATGCTTAAAATACACAAACACACGCGCACATACACACACACAAACACATACACTTTGACGACTTTATCGCTGATTTGAGTCGATTTTATAACAAGCCGAAGAAATTTGCTTGGCAGGTTTTTAATGAAAGAATCTCTCTCTCTCTCTCTCTCTCCTCTCTCTCTCTCTCTCTCTCTCTCTCTCTCTCTCTCTCTCTCTCTCTCTCTCTCTCTCTCTCT
>JAXCGZ010002496.1:20000-22500 GCA_037179515.1 Halocaridina rubra
TATGAAGGGATAGCAGGAGATGTGTAAGAAATATTCGCTGTTGATGTAGGCACAGGAAAAGAACAATAACTGAAGGAAGACTTAACATCGAGCTGTCTAGGACAGTTCTATTTGGCGTAACACTCGCCAAGCGGCCTCATCTCACAGGTACTGTGTGGAGATTTGTAGCTCGCGGATTGGTCGGTGCAGCGACTCATTCTTCCCATCTACCTCCAGACTCTGGAACTCTCTTCCTCCTTCTGTCTTTCCTAATTCTTATGACCTTTCATCCTTCAAAAAGCAGATCTATCGTCATCTCAGAGCCTAGTCCTCCATATCTCTGGGTCCTCTTTACTTTGAATGTTTTTTCTGTCTGTCGTTTTCCTTTGTGTGACATTACCTCATCTCTGCCTTGCCCTTAACCTTTTTCTTTTCCTTCGTCTTGGTATTTTCTCGTGTCCGGGCCTTTGTTTATGAGGGCAGTTTCTGCCTGTCCCGGAGTCACACTCTTAAAAAGGAAAAGAAAATCTTACTAATAAAATGGATATTTTCTAATTCTATTCAAATATCTATCTGTCCACATCTTATCTATATTGTAACTCTCTCTCCTCTCTCTCTCTCTCTCTCTCTCTCTCTCTCTCTCTCTCCTCTCTCTCTCTCTCTCCTCTCTCTCTCTCTCTCTCTCTCTCTCTCTCTCTCTCTTAGGCAAAGAGTTGGGTTAATTTAAAACAGCGAAGCTTTTCTGGAATGAAATACTAATGAGTTGGATATTTGTTTATTCTTAGTTTAAAACAAGCTTTTGTTTTAAGAAGCTTGCTTTTTACTACTACTAATTCTGTCTCTACTACTTCTACTACTACTGATATTGCTGTTGCTGCTTTTTTCTATTAAAAATCATGATACCACCCCTTCCTAGCTTGAAAAGGTCGCCAGTATGACTAATAATTTTGTCCTTTACCAACTTCTTAATCACTATTTTATCACAACATTTACATTCAACCTCATTTCCAAATATTACTATCTATAAGCACAGCCTCGAAGTCTACATACTTTGCATTCTCTACATTA
Organism: Halocaridina rubra; assembly: GCA_037179515.1. Taxonomy (NCBI): domain Eukaryota; kingdom Metazoa; phylum Arthropoda; class Malacostraca; order Decapoda; family Atyidae; genus Halocaridina; species Halocaridina rubra. The sequence continues at coordinate 21,048 of JAXCGZ010002496.1, forward strand.
CTGTGGGTAATTGTCCCACGGTGATAAAGCAGAGAAGACCTAAAAGGAAAAGAACTTTAGCATGGCAATCACGCATCAAGTAAACACTCTGGTTCTTGACTTTTCTCTGCCGAGACTTCAGCAAGTCTTGCATAGAAGATGCTGGTTAAAGTCCTACAAACAGCTCATTATCGCTATTAAAAGAGAGAATGATCCTTGTACGCAACAGTTGTGCCACATCTTTCCTGTCTCATTCTTTATATGGATAGTTCCAAGTGCTTGATGGTAAAATCTGGGAACCAGTGATCCTAATATTTCTATATCAATAAAAGACTTCTGACGTCTTGCCCAGACAGTGTCACTTACGTCAACTCTTATAAAATGAGATTTATTTGTTATCTTGTGAGATATTACTTCACCAGGAAGTGACTGATGGACAGGCTCAAATGCGGCATCCTTACATACTACCGTCAGTACCTTGGAAGTTATATCCAGGCCTTTACCAAGTCTACTACTACGAGTACTTTTTATTTAAAAGGAGCTTCCTCGTCATCTTTAGTGACATAGGTTGCTCGTATAGGTAACTATTCATGATTATTTGACCTATATGCAAAGTGGTGAACAACAACGACAACAACAATGACAACAAAAACAACAACAACGACAACACAACGACGACAAAAAACAACAACAACAGCAACAAGAACAAATACCACTACCTATGAAAAGGGTGGACGAGTTAAAGCAAAATCTTAACTCTTTAGAAGATAACAATGCAGAGGAGGGTATGACGAGTCCCCTCGCTCTGTCATATTAAATCAACTTCTTCAGCACACAGGGGAACAATGAGGAGGTATTCTTTACAGAAACCAGGGCGTTAAAAAAATCGAGGAAAGATCTGAATTGAGAGAGAGAGAGAGAGAGAGAGAGAGAGAGGAGAGAGAGAGAGAGGAGAGAGAGAGGAGAGAGAGAGAGAGAGAGAGGATGAAATATGGGAGACTGAGGTTCCTCAGCTCCTCAATTGGACTGAAACTAACCAGTTCTAAGATGGATATATATATATATATATATATATATATATATATATATATATATATATATATATATATATATATATATATATATATATATATATATATATATATATATAGTGTGATTACCTAATTGTGATTACCTAATTGTGTTTACGGGAAAGAGCCCAAAGCTCGCATCTTCCCGTCTCCTCATCGGTTCCATTTTAGACTTAGTGATACTTATCATACCTGTCCTTAAAACTATGGATTGAGATAGCATTAACTACCTCCTCGCTTAGCGAGTTCCAATTATCAACTACTCTTACACTGAAAAAGTATTTCCTTACATCCTGCGAAGAACTTTTCTTACGAAGCTTCAAACTATGACCTCTAGTTCTAGAGCCAGCCATATCAAAATATCCATCCCTATCCACTCTATCATAACCATGAAGGAATTTAAA
>JAXCGZ010002496.1:30000-32500 GCA_037179515.1 Halocaridina rubra
ATTATTATTATTATTATTATTATTATTATTATTATTATTATTATTATTATTATTATTATTAATTATTATTATCATAGCAACATCATATAGAAAACAGTTTTCTTTCCGATTTTTTATAACACTGATTTTGTACGACTGGGAGATCGGGAACTACGAGAATAAAATCTTTCCATAAAAAGTTAGAGGTACATTTTTTTCACATATAAACAAAGGCCTCATTCTCCCTAGTCACACTACAGCTGTAAGGTGACTGTCCAGAACAGTTTGATGTTAAGTCTTCCTTCAGTTATGGTTCTTTTTCTATGCCTACATCAACACTGGATATTACTGGATATTCGTTACACATCTTTTACACATCTCTTCACAGCTGACAAGTCACAACACTTGCCATCTCTGTTTCTCTTGAGTTTTTGTTTTGTTAGTGCCCAGGCCCGATGAGGGCAGATTTATTTATATAATTTTTTTTGCCCGTCCTGGTGTTACAATCATAAAGGGGGGGGGGGGGGTGACAGGACAAAGAACACATATTCACCACAATGCAAAACATACCCAATAAAGGTACACACACGCTTTAATGTTTTAATCTTTCACTCGTCAGCATACATACATACATACATGCATACATACATACATACATACATATTGATATCTTACTGCTGATGCAGAGAGAGAAATCGTCTCTGAGTTAAGTCTAATGCATAATTAAGCAAGGACCTAAAGTTCAAGGATTTTTGCCATCTAGCAGCACGTGCTGCTGCTGTTGCTTGCTGCTTTTACTTCCTGGTGCTGCTGATAGTTTCTGTTAAAACTCTGAACATTCTAACTGCTTTTAGTTCAGGATGTTCCATTTTATTTCGCATTCTTTTCTTTTGTGGTGTTTTCATTTAACTGCTTTTATATCAACGTAATTATATATTTATTAAGTTTTAACTGCTTTTATTTCAAGGGGTGTCTCAAAATCCTGCTTTTACTTAGTGATCCCCATGCTATTCTCTTTTAACTGTCCTTAATTAAAGACGCTTCATTTATAACTGCTTTTATTTCGGTGTTCCATTATGGTGGCTTTTATTTCATGGTGTTCCATTATTCGACTACTTTTATTTTTGGGTGTTTCATTTAATACTGCTTCCATTTCGGGGTATTCTATTTCCAACTTTTTATATTTCAGGAAGTTCCATTTTCTGACTTATTTCTTTATGATTAATTTTTAACTGCTTTTTATTTTGAGGTGGTCCTTTTTTAACGGATTTTAATTTTGGGGTGTTCCATATTTCAGTGCTTCTTATTTTAGGGTGATCCATTTTTTAACTGCTTTTTATTCTTGGGTGTTCCATTTTAACGGCTTTTTATTTTGGGGTGTTCCATTTTAACTACTTTTTATTCTGGGGTGTTCCAATTTTAACTACTTTTAATTTTTGGGTGTTTCATATTTAAGTACTTATTATTTTAGGGTGTTCCTTTTTTAACTGCTTTTTATTCTTGGGTGTTCCATTTTAACTGCTTTTCATTTTGGGGCGTTCCATCTTAACTACTTTTTATTCCGGGGTGTTCCATTTTTAACTGCTTTTTATACTTGGGTGTTCCATTTTTTACTTTTTATATTTCAGGGTGACATTTTTTCATTATTAATTCTTAATGTTTCCCTTTATTTCTTATCAATATTTGATGTCCTTTCATTTTATCAACTCCAAGTGTTCCTGTCTTCTTAATATGTGATATTCCAGTTTTCCTGTTATTACTTTGTAAGTTTCCCTCATTTTTCCTCTCAACTGCTTATGCATACTTTTTCGTGTTCCTTATATTTTTTGTATTTTCCTGCAATCACCGTGGCTTAGGCGGTAGCGTCCGCTATTTTGGGGAGTCAGGTCGAGGTTTCGCGCTCCGCCACGGTCTGAGGTTAGCAAGGGCATGCACTCAGGGTAACGATTACATCTGCCAAAACAAGTCCTTCGCAAGAAGGCAACCGTCCTAGCCCTTGGTAGAAAAAGAAGTCCGTGACGTAAAACACGCTTTATATATTTGTATTGTCCTGTAATCAATTTGCGATATTTCTACATCTGCTTTTACAATTTTTTTTTTCTTTTAACTTTCAATTGCTGATGTTTTCAATTAATTTTTTTTTTCCAGTTTCTGATATTTATTAACTCTTGTTTTTATTTGTTTTCTTTTTTAATTTACATATTAAATGTCTTGATTTGATTTTCTTAAATTTCTGAAATCAATTTTATTCTGTTATTTACATTGTAATGAGTTTTCAATCTTATATTATTTTTTCTTTTCTATTTGTAAAATGTTCCTTCATATTTGTTTCTTCCATTCATTCGTAATGTTCCCAATATCCTGTTTTTAATTGGTGATGTTCCTATTTATTCTACTTTTCTTTTTTGATGTTGCTTTATATTTTTTTTTGTCTTGCTTTAAGTTCCAAGTGTTCCCCAAATCCTGTTTTCAATTTGCGATGTTCCTAATTTTTTTTCTCCATTTGCTTTCATTGGAGACA
>JAXCGZ010002497.1:2500-5000 GCA_037179515.1 Halocaridina rubra
AAATCTAATTGTGTAACAGAAAATTATTAAAAAAAAATCCCTTTTACCAATTCATTTTCACTACTGTGGCTCTCCACTACAATATATACATGTATGAGCACATGAAAATAAGTGCAGAAATCCTTTGCTATGCATACATAAGTACATTTATAAATACAATCGAACACAAAGGAATACATTTGTGTTTTGGATGATAGGTAAATTATTGCATGATGTATCCAATTTTCATTCTAAGTATTTTCACAGAAAGAGCTTTCAAGATGATAAAAGAGCGTCTCCGAATTCTGCTCTGGATGATGTTATTGGCAAACTGTGAAAAAGGACAGACAATAAACGCTTCAACTCCTGGTTCCTCATCAAAAGGAGTAATAAGCAGTGATTTTGGTACAATTACTGGTTCTTCGTCTACAGAAGAGATAAACAGTGATGTTCCTACAGCTACTATTTCTTCATCAACGGGTGAAATAGGCAATGACTTATCTTCAATAACTGGTCCCCCATCTACAGGAGAGAGAAGCAATGACTCTACCACAACTACTGCTTATCCATCGACAGTAGATATAAACAGTGATATTGTTACAACAGCTGTATCTGCATCAACAGGAGTGTTAAGTAGTGATTTTGCTACAATTAATGGGCCTCCGTCAGCTGGAGAGATAAGCAGTAATGCTGCTACAACTACTGATCCTCCATCAACAGGAGTGATGAAGAGTGATTTTACTACAACCAGTGGTTTTCCATCGACAGGAAAGATGAGCCCTGATTTTGCTAAAACTATTGGTGCTCCAAAAACAACTATGAATAACCAACATATTGCTACAACTACTGTTTCTCCATTAGCAGGTGAGATAAAAAGTAATTTTCCGCAACTATTTTTCTTCATTAATAGATGAGGTAAGAAGTGATATTACTATAACTCCCGGTTCTTCATCGTAGATCTAATTATATATTCATATTTCTTTTAAATATAAAGTCTGGTCCTTTTCAATCCCTTTAATCCTCCATAATCTGATGAGGATTTTAAATTCTAATACAGTAAATATTAGGCACATGTTCTTATTGCTTTCCTGACTTAATTGTAAAGACATAGCCCTGTGATACATATCTTGCTAGATGGGTTTCAACAATGTCTTGAACATAGAAATTAATGTGATATAGGTATTGAAAATTTTAAAAAGTAACTAGAAGTTGGAAATAACTCATATTTTCAGTAGGTTTGAATTATACTTGGTAGATGGCTTATATTATATATGGACATAATTTCTTTTTTAATGAACGTCTTAGGATTAGCATATGTCTAAGATATGCTACTTAATAGACATGTGACTGTGGATTAAGCTCTGTACAAAAACAATTGAAATAGGATATTCACTAAGTCAACTAAGACTAGTGTGACAGCTGACAAAGCAAATTTATGCTAGTGTATTGCAATTCCAGCGAGAGAGGGAATAAAATTAGTGGCTTACCAGTACATTCGACAGTAGCATCTCATAAATTTCCACTTTAAAATACCAAATCAAATGACTTACCTTTTGCTTAACACTTGATAAAATAAGAAAGAATACAGAGTCTGATGCTTCTTGAATATATATTTTTCTGGCTGTCGAATTACTATTCTCCCGAAATCAGATCACTGAAGATATTATACCAAGAATATTTGTCCATGTTGGATAACCACCTTCATGGTTTCTACACATCCAGTGAATACTTACAATAGCCCGAAAGAATGTTGATGCGCTTGTTATTTGAAGATTTTATTTTGCAGGATGCCGGTTCAATGGTATCTGGTACTCAAAAAATGATGCAGTTTATAGAGATGACTGCCATCGGTACATATGTTCTGGCACTGTTTGGCTTCAGACTAACGAAACTGATGCTCACTGTAAGTAATACTAATAAATGAAAATGATTAATAACAAGTTGACTAGTAATATTCTAATTGCTTACTCTATTATTATTAGTAGTAGTATTATTAATATTATTAATATTAATATTATTATTATTATTATTATTATTATTATTATTATTATTATTATTATTATTATTATTATTATTATTATTATTATTATAATTATTATTATTATTATTATTATTATTATTATTATTATTATTATTATTATTATTATTATTATTATCATTATTATTATCATTATTATTATTATTATTATTATTATTATTATTATTATTATTATTATTATTATTATTATTATTATTATTATTATTATTATAATTATTATTGTTATTATTATTATTATCATTATTATTATTATTATTATTATTATTATTATTATTATTATTATTATTATTATTATTATTATTATTATTATTATTATTATTATTATTATTATTATTATTATTGAGGAAATAGGTTTTCCTCTAGGAAACTTAAACTAATTTTAAATTGGAAAACATAATGGAGAATAATCCACTTGTTCATCTTGCACCCCCCCCCACTCTTTATTTAATATTTCGGGTTACATCTAGACCCATTTTAAGCTGC
>JAXCGZ010002497.1:37500-45000 GCA_037179515.1 Halocaridina rubra
GAGTATGATATATTAGATGAGAAATATTGGCAGCTCTTTTTATGGTGGTATCAAGACCCAGAATACTTTGAATATCACAGTGATTATATTGATGAACTGAATAACTACACTTGGCAAACTACTCTTAATGAACAACTGTACGACTCAAACTGTCAGTTCTCCACCTGTGTTTCTCGCAATACTTGGGAGCCCACTGGTCATGTCCACTTTTCATGTAAGTTTCTTAGGAAAGCAGTGCAGACTTACTTCTGTAACTTTTCAGCTGATTAAAATGCAAGATATTTTTAGTGAAGCATATAAGGAATGCTACACAGCATTTCTCAATATCTTAAATGGTGCTTTTAGGCAAAACTGTTTTTGTTTTACTAGGCTGTGAATATAACGGTACGTGGTATTACCAAGGACAGCCTACGTATAAAGATGACTGCTTAGGCTATGTCTGTAAGGGAGGAGAGTGGATGAAGACAAACTACACAGATCCAACATGTAAGAAATAGCTAAACATATTATATCAATTTTTTTTTTGCTATGTCGATTTTTCTCAATGAACCTAACAAAGAAACAATCAAAAGAAATGAGTAAGTGTTTGTTCATCTGTCTTAACTGCTCACATTTGCTGTATGTCACATAGATTAAACAATAGAAAAAATATTCTAGAACATCTATCATGTCCAGGTCCAAGAAGTTCTTGGTTCTCCCTATCTGATGATCAGCGAATTTGTGCAAGTTAGAATGTCATTTTGCACTATGTCATTCTAAGTACTAGGTGTCTTTCAACCGTTTGTCTAGCTTAGTTCACCAGCCCTATTTCAGACATGTGGGTCTTTTACATCCCATTATGTCTCTTATATACTGTTCACCCTTATGCATCTCGGTGCACCTTTTAATGCAATTATTCTCTTGGCAAAGCCCTGTCTGTCTCATATTCCATTTCATATTTCCTCTGCAATAGGTTTTCATTATCCAAGCTCTTCTTATGTCTCAACCACTTCAGCATTCTCTGTTCAGTATTCGTCACCAAAACTGTCACACATTTCATTATCACATATTATTCTCAATCCATAGAATATATGCTCAACCATTTTTGTCCCTCTTATGCACTTTCTTAACTACCATAAATCTATAATCCTCAACTTCCATATTTTTGTTTCCATTCATTATAATCTACACGCTAGCCAACCCACTGTCTATGCAGAATTTCATTACCTTACTCTTCTCAAGCCATTCTTTTAATTTCAGCCCTACCGGATTTATCCATTTAACATCTCACATCTGATGTTACTAACCATTCTTGACAAGTGCTTGGAAATGAAGAAAAATTTAAATTTCTATCAAAGAATTTGTCCACGTATTTTTAGCAATAAAAATAAAAGCAAATCTTTTGTTGACGAATTTTCGATACTTAATGTTTAGGTTGTAGGAATGAAGAGTGGTTAAATGATGATTACAATTACTATGAATACTGGTGGGCAGACTACGATTTCAACAGCTACTGGTACGGTGATGGACAAACAGATGGAGAGTGGGCAAGAGTAAACACGACCAAAAGAGACTCCGATTGTCAAGAGTACATTTGTGCTGCAAGAAATACTTGGGTACCTACGAGAAATACAGATGAAAACTGTGAGTAGAGGTTTTCAAAAATATGACATATTTTCTACTGATATGCAATAATCAATTACATTTTAACTTGAAAATCAGACGTTCAGACAGGAGGATTTATAGAATTTTTATGATCATGGCAGAATTCTTTTGTATGGGAGAAATATAAAGATGAGTATCTAGCAAATTCAAGACAATTATATTGTAATGAAATAGTTACTTAAACTCTTCATAGACGGTATGCTATATTATGTTAGTTATTCTTGGATTTTCTTTTTTTTAGTATAAAGGTTTGTTGCATATCATGAAATTCAGAATATTCAATAGCTTATATTTGTTTGCATAAGTATTTGCAAAGTATATCGCTATTTAATGAACTGATTGCCAAGCTACAATGTTGTACTTACAGTCATGAATGAATCTCTTGAGCATGTTGTAATTAAGGTGTCTAAAATTGATCTATTTCTTTCTCAGGTACTGTACATGCTGGTAAGTCAGACTGCCTTGACCTGGTGTTAATTTTTGCATATTCGAGGCTTAAAACTTTTTGCAGTATTATGAATCGTAGCGCACGGCGATGTTACTCCAAGCATTTTCTTAGCAATGATGCCAAGCAATTTAATATCATTCACCACTGTGATTTAAAAGGGCATTTAAATAATATATGAGATATAGATCAGACTACGAAATGTGTCACAAAATTTCTATAACTATCATACATACATACATACACCCCAAAGGAGGTGGCCGAACCAAGAAACACGCATTCACCACAATCCACATATACCTTAACTACTCCTCTTAGCTGTTTGGGGATAAAGGATTGCCTCATTCCCCCCTACAATCCTGTATGGATCACCCAAAAGGTAGGCGGGCTAGGATATTCAATAGTGAGGCCCAACAACCGCAGCTTGTTTACCCTTACTGCTTCATCACGTGGCAACTCCCCTCAAACTCGCACATCACATCCTCAATTCTCACTATATCTATTCTAGATGTATTAAGCATACTTCTCAAACACCTCATCTGTAAAACATTCAACTTATTTTTACCATTCCCTTTTATATTTCAATTCTCTGCTCCATACAATGTTGTCGGCGCAATCATACCTTTATATATCCTTTTCTTTGCATGTATTTCCAAATATCTATTTCTCATCACACTTTTCAATCCACCTAGACATATTTTCGCTTCATTCCCTCTATGACTTACCTCAGCATCCACTCGTCCATTCCTTGATACATGCAGTTCCAGATACTTAATACTCTGAGCTTCTTCAACTAACTCCCCATTGACTCCATTAAATCTACCAACAATAACACTCCTCGTGCGTGGCATAACTTTACGTTTACCAATATTCACTTACAACTTCCTTCTTTCACACACACTAACAAACTCAGTAACCAAATGATTCAATTAATTTTCAGTATCAGCCACCAGTGTTGTGTCAAACACGAATACCAATTTATTCAATTTCCATAACCTTCCATACTCAACCATTAATTCCAAGCCTCTGTCTAATACTCTTTCATTTACTTCCTTTACCACTCCATCCATATACACATTAAGCAATCATGAAGACAATACACAGCCCTGACGTCACCTTACATTCACCTCAGTCCAATCACTCAATCTATTCCCGACTCTCTCACATGCTCTACCATTCATGTAAAAACTCCACCGCATTTTACAAACTCTCACTTATTCCATACAGTCGCAACACTATCAACCCTGTAATAAGCTTTCTCTAATTCATAAAGGCTAAAAAAGTGTCCGTACCTTTCTTTAAGAATTTCCCACACACCTATCTTACAACATACACCTCATACACACAATATCTTCCTGTCCTAAACCCACACTATTCTTCCTCAATCAGTCCTTCAGTACCTTTCCTAATTCTCTCAATTAATACTCTACCATATACCTTACCAACTACACTCGGCAAACTAATTCCTCTAAAAGTTCTACATTCATGCTTATCTCCTTTCCACTTATAAAGTAGAACTACATATGCACTCCTCCAATAAATGTCATAGAAGCAAAAATAATATTTACGAATAATATCTAACTGTTGATGATCCTACTAGACAATAATAATCATTATTTTTTTTAAGAATGGATACCTGAATTAGGACTCAGAAATATTAATTCAATCCTCATAAGTTCCTTGTGGATACTTAACAAGTGAAGCAAATTATAAATTAGATTAAATACAAGAATGTTAATTTGGAAGTTTTCCTCCAGGTTGTGAATTCAATGGAGTGCTGTACAATCACACTGAAAGATTGCCAGGATGCTTTAAAGTGTATTGCGTTGATGGTAACTGGCTACAGAGTGGCTATATGGACCCTGAGTGTAAGTTATTGTGATATTCCTTTTCATCCCTGGCATGCCTTTTCGCTACATCAGTCTAAAGCTGGGATTCCATCCTTTCTCATTGTAAGCGCATCAACAAGGGGGGGGATGACCAAAAATAATATAAAATAAAAGGTATGAGTAGCAAAAAAGGGGGTTTAACATGAAAAAAAAAGAAATTACTCGAGGTTCAGCAAGGATAAGTTAGATTGAACGGATGCAGGAGGCAGAATAAAAAAGATAAAATACTGGTGGGGAAGTTATATTTATCGGAGAGGAAAAAGAGCACACCTCAGGAACGACTTCCAATTTTCTTGGGATATAATAAGAAGCTGGGTACTGCATATGCTCCCAAAGACAGTAACTTACCTGTGAAAATCAACCAAGGCATTAAGATCAACCAGCACTGATGTACTTAGCATTCCTCAGAATGCTAAGTAATGATAGTTGAAACAGAATAGTACAAAATTATTATTGTGATAGCTATAACATTTGGGGGACCCATTGGCAACTGCCTGATTTTCCTACATTATCTGTACCAGTTTGTATGGAAATTATACAAGAATAACGATAGAGATTGAAAAATAATGGTACAATAAAACATCTAATTTATACTGTAAAATTTGAGACCATGTACTGCCCAGGCTAGCATGGAGATCACAACTATGCAGAAAAAGAAAGCGGTAAGGTTGTATCAATTTTTTTTTATGAATGTTAGCCCCAAGACAGGCGAGAAAGTGGCCCTCATCGGGCCCGGGTAGCAAGAAAAAGTTGAGATGAAGGAAAAATAAAAGCTTAAGGACGAGGCAGCAAGCATAGTCGAAATTATGAAGACTTAGAAATATGGCAGGATTAGGCCCTAAGATGACTTTTGATCCGTTTTTTTTTTTTTTTTTTTTGAAGGATGATACGTCATGAGAAATAGAAAAGATAGAAGGGGGAATAGAGTTCATGGGAAGAGGCAAGAACTCATGGCAAGAGGACAGATATTTAAATAAGGAGACAAAGTCAGTGGAGTTAGGAGTGCAGTACCAGACACAAAGAAATATAGTGGTATTGGAGAGCTAGATTTTCAGTCAAAGAACATCAAATTCAGGTGAATCAAGGTTTAAGAGCCTTGCAATAGGTGTAATAGTGTTATAGTAGTCAATTGTTACTATTATTTGTATATTTATTATTCTAGAGGCGATATACACGATGATGACAGTGTTATTTTCTTTATATCAATATCAAACTTAACACTTTCCCTGATGATATCCATTTGTACGTCTAATGATTCTATGCTGTACGTTCTTGGTTCAGACTTAGCTAAGTCAGTCATTGATTATTTTCAGGCAATAAATGCTACGCACGATGGGATCCTCATATAAAAACATTTGATGGGTATTATTACAGTTATCATGGAACTTGCAATTATGCAATGGCACAACAAGGAATTTCATACAGTCCTTCGTATGGCATCTTCTCTAATTTCTAGTAAGTTTTATTTATCTATATGTACTTCTACCAATTCATTTGTTCCAAAGGCCAGCATCAATTCATCCTTTTCTCCAGACACAAGGCACCCAAAACTAGAAGCAAATTCTTACTCCCTACTAATTCTAAATTAACATAACTTTGCTTCTACAATGCCCATTACCACTACCCCTGCTTGTTTAAGTTCAATATTCGTGCAAGGGAAAGTAAATTCAGTTGCGATGAGAATCGTGGTTATGAATTACTGCGCGAATAAAATATTTGTATACTTTGAGGGATGAAAAGCACAAACGCATATATATATATAAAATATATATATATATATATATATATATATATATATATATATATATATATATATATATATATATATATATATATATATATATATATATATATATATATATATATATATATATATATATATATATAACCAAGCAAGCACATTACTTATGTGAAAACATGAATCATTTTTTACCACGACCGGGACTCGAAACTAGGACTTATAATTACTAAGTCAAGGCGCTACCAAAAACACACCACAGAAGGTATAAAAGGAATCCAAAATTATAGCTTATATCTGCTATACTTAGGGATGAACGCATTCTATTTGAATGCCACTATGTTCATATTACAGATTCCCCAACCTCACTCGTGGCTTCACTTTAGCATTTAATTCAATTCCCAATCTCATTCGGGTCATACAATAACCAGGCAAGCACATTACATATGTGAAAACATGAATAATTTTTTACCCCGACCGGGACATGAACCTAGGACTTATAATTAATAAGTCAAGGCGCTACCAACTACACACTACAGAAGGTATAAAAGGAATCCAACCTTATAGCTTATATCTGCTATACTTAGGGATGAACGCATTCTATCTGAATGCCACTATGTTCATATTACAGATTCCCCAACCTCACTCATGGCTTCATTTTAGCATTTAATTCATTTTCCCAATCTCATTCGGGTCATACAATAAGCAAGCAAGCACATTACATATGTGAAAACATGAATAATTTTTTACCCAGACCGGGACTCGAACCTAGGACTTATAATTACTAAGTCAAGGCGCTACCAACTACACACCACAGAAGGTATAAAAGGAATCCAACCTTATAGCTTATATCTGCTATACTTAGGGATGAACGCATTCTATCTGAATGCCACTATGTTCATATGACAGATTCCCCAACCTCACTCGTGGATTCATTTTAGCATTTAATTCAATTCCCAATCTCATTCGGGTCATACAATAACCAAGCAAGCACATTACATATGTGAAAACATGAATCATTTTTTACCCCGACCGGGACTCGAACCTAGGACTTATAATTACTAAGTCAAGGCGCTACCAACTACACACCACAGAAGGTATAAAAGGACTCCAAAATTATAGCTTATATCTGCTATACTTGGGGATGAACGCATTTTATCTAAATGCCACTATGTTCATATTACAGATTCCCCAACCTCACTCATGGCTTCATTTTAGCATTTAATTCAATTTCCAATCTCATTCGGGTCATACAATAACCAAGCAAGCACATTACATATGTGAAAACATGAATCATTTTTTACCCCGACCGGGACTCGAACCTAGGACTTATAATTACTAAGTCAAGGCGCTACCAACTACACACCACAGAAGGTATAAAAGGAATCCAACCACATAGCTTATATTTGCTATACTTAGGGATGAACGCCTTCTATCTGAATGCCAATATGTTCATATTACAGATTCCCCAACCTCACTCGTGGCTTCATTTTAGAATTTAATTCAATTCCCAACCTCATTCGGGTCATACAATTGAATTAAGCACATTACATATGTGAAAACATGAATCATTTATATATATATATATATATATATATATATATATATATATATATATATATATATATATATATATATATATATATATATATATATATATATATACATATATATATATATATATATATATATATATATATATATATATATATATATATATATATATATATATATATACATATATATATATATATATATATATATATATATACATACATATATAT
>JAXCGZ010002497.1:50000-52753 GCA_037179515.1 Halocaridina rubra
TATATATATATATATATATATATATATATATATATATATATATATATATATATATATATATATATATATATATATATATATATATATATATATATATATATATATATATATATATATATATATATATATATATATATATATATATATATATATATATATATATATATATATATATATATATATATATATATATATATATATATATATATATATATATATATATATATATATATATATATATATATATATATATATATATATATATATATATATATATATATATATATATATATATATATATATATATATATATATATATATATATATATATATATATATATATATATATATATATATATATATATATATATATATATATATATATATATATATATATATATATATATATATATATATATATATATATATATATATATATATATATATATATATATATATATATATATATATATATATATATATATATATATATATATATATATATATATATATATATATATATATATATATATATATATATATATATATATATATATATATATATATATATATATATATATATATATATATATATATATATATATATATATATATATATATATATATATATATATATATATATATATATATATATATATATATATATATATATATATATATATATATACATATATATATATATATATATATATATATATATATATATATATATATATATATATATGAATCATTTTTTTTACCCCGACCGGGACTCGAACCTAGGACTTATGATTACTAAGTCAAGGCGCTACCACTACACCACAGAAGGTTAAAAGGAATCCAACCTTATAGCTTATATCTGCTATACTTAGGAATGAACGCATTCTAACTGAATGCCACTATGTTCATATTACAGATTCCCCAACCTCACTCGTGGCTTCATTTTAGCATTTAATTCAATTCCCAATCTCATTCGGGCCATGAAATTATCAAATAAGCACATTACATATGTGAAAACATGAATCATTTTTTTTTACCCCGACCGGGACTCGAACCTAGGACTTATGATTACTAAGTCAAGGCGCTACCACTACACCACAGAAGGTTAAAAGGAATCCAACCTTATAGCTTATATCTGCTATACTTAGGAATGAACGCATTCTAACTGAATGCCACTATGTTCATATTACAGATTCCCCAACCTCACTCGTGGCTTCATTTTAGCATTTAATTCAATTCCCAATCTCATTCGGGCCATGAAATTATCAAATAAGCACATTACATATGTGAAAACATGAATCATTTTTTACCCCGACCGGGACTCGAACCTAGGACTTATGATTACTAAGTCAAGACGCTACCACTACACCACAGAAGGTTAAAAGGAATCCAACCTTATAGCTTATATCTGCTATACTTAGGAATGAACGCATTCTAACTGAATGCCACTATGTTCATATTACAGATTCCCCAACCTCACTCGTGGCTTCATTTTAGCATTTAATTCAATTCCCAATCTCATTCGGGCCATGAAATTATCAAATAAGCACATTACATATGTGAAAACATGAATCATTTTTTTTTTTTTACCCCGACCGGGACTCGAACCTAGGACTTATGATTACTAAGTCAAGGCGCTACCACTACACCACAGAAGGTTAAAAGGAATCCAACCTTATAGCTTATATCTGCTATACTTAGGAATGAACGCATTCTAACTGAATGCCACTATGTTCATATTACAGATTCCCCAACCTCACTCGTGGCTTCATTTTAGCATTTAATTCAATTCCCAATCTCATTCGGGCCATGAAATTATCAAATAAGCACATTACATATGTGAAAACATGAATCATTTTTTTACCCCGACCGAGACTCGAACCTAGGACTTATGATTACTAAGTCAAGGCGCTACCACTACACCACACAAGGTTAAAAGGAATCCAACCTTATAGCTTATATCTGCTATACTTAGGAATGAACGCATTCTAACTGAATGCCACTATGTTCATATTACAGATTCCCCAACCTCACTCGTGGCTTCTTTTTAGCATTTAATTCAATTCCTAATCTCATTCGGGCCATGAAATTATCAAATAAGCACATTACATATGTGAAAACATGAATCATTTTTTACCCCGACCGGGACTCGAACCTAGGACTTATGATTACTAAGTCAAGGCGCTACCACTACACCACAGAAGGTTAAAAGGAATCCAACCTTATAGCTTATATCTGCTATACTTAGGAATGAACGCATTCTAACTGAATGCCACTATGTTCATATTACAGATTCCCCAACCTCACTCGTGGCTTCATTTTAGCATTTAATTCAATTCCAGATCTCATTCGGGCCATGAAATTATCAAATAAGCACATTACATATGTGAAAACATGAATCATTTTTTACCCCGACCGGGACTCGAACCTAGGACTTATGATTACTAAGTCAAGGCGCTAGTAATCATAAGTCCTAGGTTCGAGTCCCGGTCGGGGTAAAAAATGATTCATGTTTTCACATATGTAATGTGCTTATTTGATAATTTCATGGCCCGAATGAGATTGGGAATTGAATTAAATGCTAAAATGAAGCCACGAGTGAGGTTGGGGAATCTGTAATATGAACATAGTGGCATTCAGTTAGAATGCGTTCATTCCTAAGTATAGCAGATATAAGCTATAAGGTTGGATTCCTTTTAACCTTCTGTGGTGTAGTGGTAGCGCCTTGACTTAGTAATCATAAGTCCTAGGTT
>JAXCGZ010002498.1:5000-22500 GCA_037179515.1 Halocaridina rubra
AAATAGAGTGGGGGGATGTAGAAGGGAAGTGGTGAAGGTGGATGAGTTGAAAAACCAGAGAAGAGACAGGAATATCAGGACAGGTTGAAAGTGGCATATGACAGGGTGAAAGAAAGAGAAGTTGGAGAGTTAGAAGAGGAATGGTGGTTGATGAAAGAAGGTTTTGTGGGACATGCAAGTGATGTGTGTGAAAAGAGGTTTTTGGAGGCGGCATGAGGAGAGGCAGCGAGTGGTGGAATGAAAGGGTGAAAATGAAGGTGGAAGAGAAAAAGAGGGCTTTTGAGGAATGGCTGCATTGTAACAGTAAGGAGAAGACTGAAAGATATAGGGAGGAATATGTGGAAACCAAGCGGAAGGTAGTGGAAGAGAAGAGGTTGGCAAATGTTAGGTGGGGACAGGATTTTAGTAGGTCATATGAGGAGAATAAAAAGAAGTTTTGGAAAGACTTGAAGAGCGTAGGGAAGGGGAGATTGAGGATGGAGGAGACAGTGAAAGATGTGAATGGACAGATGTAAAGAGGGAACAATGCAAGGAAATAAATGAGCAGATTATTTTGAGTGGTTGCTGAATATTAAGGAAGATAGAGAGGCAGCTATAGTGACGGTGGGGGGTGTTCAAGTGCCAGTAATAGATGAAAAT
This sequence comes from Halocaridina rubra, assembly GCA_037179515.1. Lineage (NCBI taxonomy): Eukaryota > Metazoa > Arthropoda > Malacostraca > Decapoda > Atyidae > Halocaridina > Halocaridina rubra. The sequence continues at coordinate 5,640 of JAXCGZ010002498.1, forward strand.
GAGAGAGATGTTACAAGAGAGGAGGTGAAAAGGGCATTGGATGAAACGAAAGCAGGTAAAGCACCTAGAATGGAAGGTGTGAGAGGGGAGATGTTGAAAGAAGGGGGTGTGACTGCATTGGAATGGTTAGTGAGAGTGTTTAATATATGCTTTATGTTGTCAATGGTGCCAGTGGAATGGGTGATTGCTTGTGCCCCTATACAAAGGTAAGGGAGATGTGTATGAATGCAGTAATTTTAGGGGTATAAGTTTGTTGAGTGTGGTAAGAAAAGTGTATGGTAGGATACTGATTAAAAGTATTAGGGATAAGACAGAAAATGTGATCGTGGAAGTGCAGAGCGGTTTTAGGAGAGGTAGAGGTTGCATAGATCGGTTTTTTATAGTTAGGCAGTTATGTGAGAAATATTTAGCAAAAGGTAAGAATGTGCATTTTGCCTTTTTGGATCTGGAGAAAGCGCATGATAAAGGTGATAGAGAGGCAATGTGAAATGTTTTGAGGTTATATGGAATTGATGGTAGAATGTTGCAAGCAGTGAAGAGTTTGTGTTAAGGTAGGGAATGAAGTGAGTAAGTTGTTTCCAGTGAGTGTGGGACTGAGACAGGGATGTGTGATGTCACCATGGCTGTTCAATTTATATATTGATGGAGTCTTAAGAGAGGTGAATGAGCGAGTGCTTGATCGAGGATTGAGAATGGTAGATGGGAATGATAACGAGTGGGAGTTGAATTAGTTGCTGTTTGCAGATGATACTGTGGTGGTGGCAGATTCAGAGGAAAAGCTGTGTCAGTTAGTGTCAGAATTTGGAATGGTGTGTGAGAGAAGGAAGTTGCGAGTGAATGTGGGAAAGAGTAAATTTATGAGGTGTACAAAAAATGAGGATGGTGCTGGATTGAATGGTATGTTGAATGGAGAGACACTTGAGGAAGTTGATCAGTTTAAGTATTTAGGCTGCAAATGTTGAAGTGGAAGCAGATGTGTGTCACAGAGCGAATGAAGGATGTAAAGTGTTGGGTGCGTTGAAAGGAGTGATGAAGAATAGGGGATTGGAAATGAATGTTAAGAAAGTTTGTATGAGAGTGGTTGTGCCAACCGTGATATATGGATCAGAGTTATGGGTTATGAAAGTAAGTGAGAGACAGAAACTAAATGTGTTTAAGATGAAATGCCTGAGGATTATGATTGGCGTATCTCGGTTGGATAGGGTTAGGAATGAAGTGGTGAGAGTATGAATGGGTGTGAGGAGAGACTTGGCAGCCAGAGTAGATATGATTGTTCTGAGATGGTTTGGCCATGTGGAGAGGATGGATGATGAAAGACTGCTGAAAAGGTGATGAATGCGAGAGTTGATAGGAAAAATGCTAGAGGGGGGCCTAGGTTTGGGTGGATGGATGGAGTAAGGAGAACCCCGTATGATAGGAGGATGGATGTGGGGGAAGTAATTGATTGTGCAAGGAATAGGAATGAGTGACGAGCGGTTGTGATGCAGCTCTGATGGGCATCTGCTGTTACCATGGGGCTGCACCTTACAGAGGTATCCCTGTGGTAAGGGCAGTAGTGGAGTTGGCATTAAGAAGCGACACAGGTTGTGGAAGAGACTGGAAGATGAGCTGTGACACTCCCGCAGTACCATCTGAAAGGTCGCTAGCTCACTCGTCATTGCCTATAGAGCAAAGTAATCCCCTTTTTTGCTTCTATTTTTTATGTCGGCTACCTCCCAAATTGGGAAAAACAGCCAAAGTAGATTGATGGATGATGATGGTTATTATTATTATTATTATTATTATTATTATTATTATTATTATTATTATTATTATTATTATTATTATTATTATTATTATTATTATTATTATTATTATTATTATTATTATTATTATTATTATTATTATTATTATCATTATTATTATTATTATTATTATTATTATTATTATTATTATTATTATTATTATTATTATTATTATTATTATTATTATTATTATTATTATTATTATTATTATTATTATTATTATTATTATTATTGCTATTTTATTATCAATATTGTTATTATAATTATTTTATTATTACTTTTAATATAATTTTTATCATTTTATTATTATTATTATTATTATTATTATTATTATTATTATTATTATTATTATTATTATTATTATTATTATTATTATTATATTATTATTATTATTATTATTATTATTGTTGTTATTATTATTATTATTATTATTATTATTATTATTATTATTATTATTATTATTATTATTATTATTATTATTATTATTATTATTATTATTATTATTATTTATTATTATTATTATTATCATTATTATTATTATTATTATTATCATTATTATTATTATTATTATTATTATTATTATTATTATTATTATTATTATTATTATTATTATTATTATTATTATTATTATTATTATTATTCACCATATTCCTTAGTAATTAATCCACTTCTGAGGCATATAGAATGTTCAAGACTTCTTTTTAATCTATATTTCAAATATATTTGCTTTTCACTCCATAGTATCTCAATTTAGCTTTAATCAGAGCTCTCTGGATGAGTCAGTCAGTGTAAGATAACCTCCTAATTCTCCAACAGAGATAGTTAACCTTTTCATCTAGATTTTCTTGGTAGCAAAGTCAAAGTACCTTAGAGTGGGTAGCCTTTTCCATTTTGATCTTAATCGATTCCTCCAATCTATTTAACTCTTTTTGAGGTCCTCAGTCTTAACTTATCCAGCAAATAAATCTATATGCTTCCATCAAATAATCACGCCACCACCCCTTTCTGCTACATTAGGTGCTAACCTCGATTCAAAAAACTCAAACATAGGAGACAAGGGGGATCCCATAGTTGTACCTATTTTTACCAAATGAGAAGAAAGTATCTCCTACAAACCTTTTTATCAATTCCAGAAAATGCCATTTGGTATGGGGGATGGAAACTGCTATCTTTTCTAAGCTTTCGAGCCTATGAAATTAGAAACCTAATGAAGGAATCTGGGATTATTTTATTTCGATCGAAGTGAATGGCCTGGAAACTCACTGGTGTTCAATCCTGCCAATTACTCTGAAGTAATCCTAAAAGGCATAGTAGAAGTTAAGAGGTTCCATGAACATGAAGTTGAGCAGCATTCAAAAACAACTTGATGAGATATCTTCCAGATATGTTAGAGGTTTTTGAGTTCCATACTGATTTCTTTGAGTCTTTGCTCCGATCGAACCTCTCATAGATTGTTGGTTGTGAGACAAGTGCAAGGTTTCCACACTAAATTTTGAGAGCAAGATAAATTTTATATTGCTTCAGAAATAATGGAATGCTTTAAATTGTTCTCTATAAATATTTGCTGTGTTTATATTTCTAGAAAAGTTTATGTACCACTCTGTATATATATATATATATATATATATATATATATATATATATATATATATATATATATATATATATATATATATATATATATATATATATATATATATATATATATATATATATATATATATATATATATAATATAAATGACAGATAGATAGATTCATAGATAGATAGATAGATAGATAGATATATAGATAGATAGATAGATAGAGAGAGAGAGAGAGAGAGAGAGAGAGAGAGAGAGAGAGAGAGAGAGAGAGAGAGAGAGAGAGAGAGAGAGAGAGAGAGAGAGAGAGAGAGAGAGAGAGAGAGAGAGAGAGAGAGAAAAAAATTTGAGAGAGAAAAAAAATAATTTTAACTGAATTTTTCGAGTAGCTATTTCCAGCAGTTTTAATGAACCATTGTTCTTTGTAATTACTCATCATATTCAAAAGGCTAATTTCTTGGGCAGGATATTGAAAAAGTTAAATGAGTAAATTTTCCTTTATTTCAATAATGAGCATAACTCCGTCTTAAAAAATAAAGCTTAGTTATGTATGGTAAAGGTCATTCTTGGCAAAATATGAATTTAGATGGCAGAGGGATTATAGAAATTTGAATAAAATATTCATATGATAAATTTTGGATGAAAAAGTTACTAATGGTGAAAGAGGAGCTCAAGAGATAAGCTTTCGCTTATTAATATTTGTAATGGCTATGGAAGCAGATATGATGCAGTATAGGATAATTAAAGAAAGATGATATATAAAATAACATATATACACACATAGTGAACTAAAATGTCTTTTTCATTCGACCACAAAATGAAATGTTCTTGAGCTCCACACATCTTGAATGCCAGTCATGAATGAGCAGCTAGATCATTAGTACCTTCCATAACTAAAGCTGCATATTAAATTAAGTATTCCATGAGGAATCTTGCCCCAACAGGTCTCAGACAACCTAATGAAATAAAATATTGTTATTTAATATCAAAAAGGATAGAAATAGATTGACTTACTTGGCAGAGTTTGTTAAGGAGAAAAAGAGTCTGAAGGTAAAAGAGAAAAAGCAGTCAGTGCACCGACCAGTTCGTGAGCTACATATCTCCACACAGTACCTGTGAAACGAGGCCGCTTCTTGACAAGTGTTACACGGCCTTGCCAGCAGGGAAGGGATGCAACTTGCCAGCTTATCAGAGCAGTGATAGAAGTAGTATCGATAGAAAAAAGAAAGGGATGGTATCTCACGGCAAAGAGAGAAGAAATCCAGAGTAGAAATAAGAAAATGGTAATTGATGAGTCTGATGGTCGATTCAGCCTTATCAGGAAGGAAGATGCGCCCCAGTTATTAGAGCAGTATTTTAAGCAAGGACAAATAAACTTCCATACATTTTGAAGAAACGGAAAGAGGAAATGTAATGACGATAAGGAAATAAAACTCCCTGTTTTTTAGATGCTGTTTCAGAAATTTGGGTTATATGACTCCTCCAAGGCAGTGAAAAGGCTACCTGATAAATTTTAAGACAGTAGGGCCATCAGAAGGAAAAGGTAAAGATATAGCCAGAAATTGAGTCTTTGAGGTATTAAATTTAATTATATTTTGGATGCCCCATTCAGATACTCATTGCTAATCGGAGATGAGATATGAAGAAAGGTTAATAAGAGACTTATTACGAGTAGAAGATGAAAGTTGTGAAGAGAAGGCAGAAGAATAATGAAGGGTACAATCGCCGCTAAAAGCGTGAAGAAAAGAAGATGGGGACTAGAGATCGTTGATGAAGAGAAGGAACAGAGTAGGTGAAAGAACAGAGCCATAATGGAATACCAAAGGCAAAAGAAAATGAGCTATTTTTAACACCTTCTGTAACTACAGATATAAAACGGTCAGGAAAAACTAGAAATCAGAGACATGAGAGTAGGGATAAAGCCATAACTAGATATCAAGGATGACAACAATGGATTCTCCTTAGCTTTTCAGAGAAGATGACCATGCATGTTTGAGATAGGACAGGAGGTCACCAGTGGATCTTGCCTTGCGGAAGACATACTTGTGATAAAAAATAAGCAAGCTAGATTCGAAATGTTTCAAGAAGTGAGAATTGAGCAAAGATTCGAGTACTTAATGCAATATCAGAGGTTTAGGCAACTGGTCTATAGTTGGAGGGAATGGAATGGTCATCTTCTTAGGGACAGGTTGAACTAAGGCATGCATCCAAGATGAAGGCCTGATACTGGCTGAGAATTTGAGGGGAAAAAATGGCAAAGTACGGGAGCCAGTTCATTTACAAAATTCAAAAGGACCTTGCAGCGAAACCATAGGGTTCGGATACTTTTCTCGTCTTTAGGAAGCGAAGAATCTTACAGATTTTGATGGAAGAAAGAATAGAGACGATCACAGGATTGGAGCAGGATAAAGTACGAGGATCAAGTGCGCTGAAATCGCCTATGGAAGAGTTAGCAAAAAAAATATGAGTGCCAAAGAGAGGCTTCGTCATTGGGAGAGCAAGCTATAGAATGATCAGGATGAATTAGAGGGGAAAGCTTGAATTACTAAAGGTTTTTGGAGAACTAATTATCTAAGGACAAGAAACATTTATCATTGGGAAGAGAGTTCAGGCCGTCAACGTCCTTCTAAAATCGAATGCTTTAGACCTACGAATGTGAGTGAAGCAGCAATTCCTAGCTGTAATGGAAGCAGTGTTAGATAATTTAGGAGAGGCTTGGTATGACCAGCATATATGATCCCTGGTCTGAATAGCCATGGAGAAGGTTGGATCAAAACAAGACTTAGGGGGATAAAGAGTTTGATAAAAGGAAGGGACAAATGCCTACATTCCTGAGGTTATGATCCCAGCAACTTTTATGGCTATGTGATCAGGGTTGCAGGTCCGAAATCAGCACACATCAAATGGAAAATAAAATAAGTTACACATATCAACACTTTGAGTATTCGAGGAGTGCAAAAGATGGCATTGAGTAGGAGAAATTAATGGTGGGGGAGTGGAAATGGAAGAGATTGTGATCAGAGTGGTCAGAGTTACCAAGGGGGTAGTGAATGATATGAATAGTTATTAGAATCAGAAGTAGAGAATAGGTCAAGAATGTTAGCTGCATGGGTTTGGTGATCGATAGCATGTGTAAGATGTTTGATAATCTCCTCCAGACTGTGAGAAGCAAGTAAGAGCCTCACTTCCTACTACATCAGTGTGAGAAGAATGAAGCCACTCATTGTGGTGTACAATAACGTCTCCAATGTAGTGGACTTCAGCATGTGGGTGGGAAAGTAGCAAAGATTCATAGCAAGGACATAGATATTCAAAGAAGAACACAAAGTAAGAGGAGTTAGGAGAGCAGTAGCAGAAAAAAAGAAATATAGTGGTCGTGGAGAGAGAGATCTCCAGCCAGAGAACATTAAAATCAGGAGATTCAAGACCCACGAGCCTTGCAATAATAGTGTTAATGTCACAGTAGTCTCAGACCCAATCTCTGGAATGGATACGAGAATACAAGCTATAGTGTGATATATGAAACAAGTCAGGGAATGCAAAGCTAGACAGCTGGCTTTCAGAGAGAAGGGAAAGTTTTGGGATAGATACCCAAGGGATGTTCCAGATATAAATTAGAGTTCAAACCCAGAACGATAGAGAAGTGCAGATTTATAAAAACAGATCTACCAGGAGGTGCAAGCTTATGGGAATACCGTCACTACCACCAAGTGTGCACACCCTCACACCAATAGTGGAGTCAACAAGATCCCCTGAGAGTCTTAGCACCCCTCTATGCCGGTTACCGGGGGCCATAGGTTGCAAACCTTCCATGATTATAGAGGAGATGAGAAAAAAATAATGTAAAGAGAAACAGAGATGGGAGTGATGTGACTTGTCAAATGTAATGGGATTGTAAGAGAGGTGTAACGAATACGCCAGACTATTCAGTGTAGATGTAGGATTAGGGAAAGAAACGTGACTGAAGGAAACCTTAACGTAGGGTTGCCTTGGTCAATCCTAATTAAGTCCGAAGCACCTCTAGCTGTAGTATTAAAATGGGCTGCCTAACGCCCTCCAACTGCGTTGTCAAAAAGCCAGATATATTAGGTGACTTTAAGACCTCAATGGATGCTATGAAAGAGCGTCCAAAGCCTATACAGACCTTTCTGAAAAGGATTTCTGTTTAGAGTTCATATCTTTTCAAAACTTGTGTAATACAGTGTAAAAGGAGGAGAAAAAATAGACAAAATATCAAGTATTTAGTAAATAAAACTGGGACAACCTTGTAATCTGTTTGAATTTATGGTTTTCCCTTTTTATTGCAAGCATTTGTATTTGTTTTGAGCTCTTAAATTGCAATATTAAAGGAAATGAAACAGGAAGATAGAGATGGATTGTCCAAATTGACATTTATACATCTTTGAAAAGGACTTGCATTCTTGGAATTTGAAAAATTAATATGATTTGAATTTATGTAGCACTTTCATGATATCATTCAAAGGAAGTGAGAAACACCAGATACGTCATGACAGCACGAATATTAATTGATTGCTAAATGTTCACAAAAAGGAAAAAAAGACTTGAAATGAAACATCATTAACAATATTAAAAAAGAGACACCATAATGTTAAGGGCATCAGTATTTTAAAAAGGCTAAACATTATTCACAGAAAACGCCAAAGAGGAGAACAGCAATAATAAGAAAAGAAAATGAATAAAGTATGAAATATATCAACAGTAATATAAGGGACCAAACATGAGGAACTGTGGTGTCAAGAACTATATGCTTTGTCGTCGCCGTTGATATCTTTAAGTCCTTTGACAGAGTGTGGCACATGGCTCAGTTGGTCAAGCTTCCTGTTTATGGCTAGTCCCTTTCTCTCTATTCCCTTATTTTTAGTCTTCTTTCTTTGGTTGTTGACAGCACAACATCTAGCTCATTTCCAGTTATCAGTGGTGCTCCAGAGGGTTCTGTTTTTTTTTTTGTTTTTTTTTACAACAACGCTTTTCCTTCTCTTCATGAATTATCTTCTCCAGTCTAATCTTCTTCTCTCCTTGACACCTTTGCCTACGATTCTATCCTTTTCCTCTGCCTTCTCTTCACAACCTCTATATGCTAATCATGATTAGTCTCGAATTAGTATTTCTTAAACATTCAAGTCCGATTTACAGAGGTATCTAACTGGGGAAACCAAAATTTAGTGTCTGGCTATCTCTTATCTTTTTCTCTTCCTGATAGCCTTTGTCTTCGAAACTAGCTAAATTAACTCTCTTAATTCTATTAACATATTGGGAATTTATATTTCTTTAAGTTGCCTTGGAGGCGTCACATAATCCAAATTTCTAAAACTGCATCTAAAAAATTGGGAATTCTGTTTTCTTTTCGTCATTACTTTTCCTCTTCTCAGTTACTTTAAATCCATATGGAGACATCCGTCCCAGTGTAGATGACTACTCTTATATCTGCGATGTTTCTTTATACATTTCTTCTTGATAGGATTGTATGTAAGGCCATCAGACTCACCAATAATCCCTCTCTTACTTCTGATCTAGACTCTCTTTCTCTTCCCCTAAAGAATCATCCCTTTCACTTTTCTAGCATTACTTCTTCAATGCTCCTCTGATGATTCGTTGAATTGCACCTTCCCCCTCTGCCGAGGCCGTGTAACACCCACCGAGCGGCCCCGTCTCAAAGGTACTGTGTGGAGATTTGTAGGTAGAGGATTGGTCTGTTGCACTGTCTGCTTCTTTCCTTCCACCTCCAGACTCTGAAACTCTCTTCCTCCTTCTGTTTTGCCTAACTTCTATTACTTATCTTCCTTCATAAAGCTGATCTATCGTCATCTCAGGGCCTAAACCTCCTATACATCTCGATCTTCATTACTTCGACTGTCTTTTTCCTATACTTTATCATTCTCTCGTTTCTGCCTTGCCCTCAAGCTGATACTTGTTCTTCATCTCAATGTTTTCTAGGTCTCTGGGCCTCATGAGGGCAGTTTTCTTGCCTGTCCCGGTGTCATACTCATAAAACAAAATAAAAAATAAGTTAAGATACATTGCCAATTTTAAAAAGTATAATATTAAGTGAAGATACTGAGTAATATGAGCAATAAAAATGCAAAGTGCTAAAATTCAAGAAGTGCAAAGTTAAGCAAAGGAATTCAGTAGATACAGATTTGAAACGTTGACAGAAAATGACAGTCATGAGTACGTGCAGTGTTAAAAGTTGGTAAACAGGAACACGAAATTAAAGTATTATTTGCAGAAAATACCAAACTGAAGAAATGCAGTGTTAAAGGGAGGTAAGGGATTAGATATGAAATAAAACAAATTCTAGTGTCAGAATAAGGAACGAAAAAACAATATATAGAGCTTAAATAATTTTTATCAAGCCATTCCCAACTTGAAGCTCAAAAACATAAAAAAGAAAAACTTTGATATGAAAAGAATGATAATACGGTTTTCAAAGTGAAGAAGTAAAATAGTAAAAAAAAAAAAAAAAAGGAAGCCGATAGCCACGAAGTTATTATTCTATTGTTGGGAAGTACCACACAAAGGCACTGCAATGAAAAGGGAAACAAAAAATAAAGTACGATATTAAAAAAAAAAGTAAAATTATTATATTACATATTTTCTAAAAACAGAAAAGTTTTCATATGCATTGCTCATTAAGATTTCAATAATATGCTTGTACTTGAAGATCAGTTAGTGTTTCTTATAATGGCTATAGCATCACTTTTTTTCTTTCCATTTTCATTTTCTTCGAGTCATGAATAAACTAATTTTGCATTTTTCGAATCCCCATCTAGTGCATATATACTTATTTGCTAAATACAATGAGGAAGGCCACTACCCTCTCAATGTCGACGAATTCCTCTGACGAAGAGAAGAAATGTACGAAAATCCTTTAGCAGCTGAATTAGTGTTATCTAAGTTGAAAAAAAAATTACCTGTTTACTAATGAATAATATGAAGACAGTGTCATAAATACTCACAAAAGGCTTTTAATTGACAGATATGAAGATGATAACGCTGATAATATGAATTTAAACGAAAGCGGAATAGCCGCATCTTCGAGAATTATGATGTAAACCTATCCTCACCTCGGTAAAAATACTGACAGTCGCACTCCGAATCCCAATCATTACACTTCTTTGGAAAAGAAAGAAAGAAAGAAGAACGAGAAAAAATATATATAGAGATAGATAGATAGATAGATAGAGAGATATATACATAGATAGATAGATAGATAGATAGATAGATAGATAGATAGATAGATAGATAGATAGATAGATAGATAGATAGATAGATAGATAGATAGATAGATAGATAGATAGATAGATAGATAGATAGTTCTTTATTTCGTACAATGTAACATTTATATGGTAAAAAAATAGTTTTCTACAAACACTGTTATAAATAAAAAATGTTGATAAAAATATTTCTTACATAATTTGCTGTATATATAAGGTATAAGATAAATTAATACATAAACTTCATAGACATGGGAGTTCAACTCATTCTCTCCTCCCATAATGACTAAATGTATATGGAACTGTATTGTGTCAATGTCATTCTGCAGGAGTGAGCTTATGCCATGTGTATTTTTAATCATTTCAATCACTTGTCATAGCATAATAGAACTGAATATATACACTCACTGTTTGCCATTAAAAATCGATGAGAGTATAAAATAATTTTCAAATTGATAAATTTTTTAAAACTTAAAATACTACGCCATGGTCATATTTTGTGATATCTAGTTCTTATCGAAAAATTCCATATTCTATCAATAGTCTTTTGGTATCTGATAATTAATCTTTTTAAAATCTATGAACCCCCCAAATTGATGTTCCACATTTCTGCTCCTTAAAAACTGGTGCAATAAGATTTAAACAGGATTAAAATAGTCTCTTTGTCAACAGTGAAAATAAAAAGCTTGACAAAGAATAAAATTGTTCATGAAAAACCTCGCACAGTTCAAAATCTGATGCCTTGCACAATTTATGACTTAAAACTAGTTCCCATATAGGTTTGGTTCTGAACAACTTCAAGTTTAAATATATATCCGGTCGGGGAAAAATATGATTCATGTTTTCACATATGTAATGTGCTTATTTGGTTATTGTATAGCCAGAGTGAGATTGGCAATTGACTTAAATGCGAAAATGAAGCTACGAGTGAGGTTGGGGAATCTGTAATATGAACTAGTGGTATTCAGATAGAATGCGTTCATTCCTAAGTATAGCAGATATAAGCTATAAGGTTGGATTCCTATTAACCTTCTGTGGTGTGTAGTTGGTAGCGCCTTGACTTAGTAATTATAAGTCCTAGGTTCAAGTACCGGTCGGGGTAAAAAAATGATTCATGTTTTCACATATGTAGTGTGCTTATTTGTTTTTTGTATAGCCCGAATGAGATTGGGAATTGAATTAAATGCGAAAATGAAGCCACGAGTGAGGTTGGGGAATCTGTAATATGAACATAGTGGCATTCAGATAGAATGCGTTCATTCCTAAGTATAGCAGATATAAGGTATAAGGTTGGATTCCTTTTAACCCTCTGTAGTGTGTAGTTGGTAGCGCCTTGACTTAGTAATTATAAGTCCTAGGTTCAAGTCCCTGTCGGGGTAAAAAAACAAAGAAAAAAAATATTCATATATATATATATATATATATATATATATATATATATATATATATATATATATATATATATATATATATATATATATATATATATATATATATCATACATACATACATACATATATATATATATATATATATATATATATATATATATATATATATATATATATATATATATATATATATATATATATATATATATATATATATATATATATATATATATATATATATATATATATATATATATATATATATATATATATATATATATATATATATATATATATATATATATATATATATATATATATATATATATATATATATATATATATATATATATATATATATATATATATATATATATATATATATATATATATATATATATATATATATATATATATATATATATATATATATATATATATATATATATATATATATATATATATATATATATATATATATATATATATATATATATATATATATATATATATATATATATATATATATATATATATATATATATATATATATATATATATATATATATATATATATATACTAAATAATAATGATGATAAAGTTTCTTCTTGCCTTACACCATACATGAGGTAAAACCATTAAACTTCATATGTACCCACTGATTTTTAAACACCACCTATATTATAAGAATATTGTCAGGATATGACTGAAGCTTTTTGAATTTTGAAATAAGTTTAACATGATACAATCGATCAAATGCTTTGCATAAATCGATAAATGATGAATATACACTATAAACTTTTTCAGTACAAGTATAAACCGTCTCTTCAAACAGAGTAACTGCCATTAGTGTTGATGTAGTTTTCTTAAAACCATATTGTTTCGTGGAAGTCTTGCAGAGTCAGATATATCAGGAAGGAAGCAATACTAAAATAGTATAGCATATTGGAAGATATCACCACTGTTCTAATTTCACCACTTAAAAACCTATCTGGTAAAAAAAAAAGAAATAGGATATGCATGCCGAAAACAATTTTGCATATATATCTGAAGAGCTGATGAGAGCAAAGTTTAAAATAGCCTGAGTGAATGCAATTAAAATCAACACAGTCTTTCAGCAAATAAACTGCCTTTGATATAAGCATTTCACTATAGTTTCCTTCACCCGATAGCAGTACCAACAAGCGAGTGAAAATCTCAAATGAAATCCTCATGATGGCTTTGACAATTGTTAATATCAAAGACATTCTTATATTTATTGTTAAACGAGCTTTGAATGCAATTAATATCATCATCCCGTCCAATATTATTTGAAGTTTTAGACATGAAACCACGTTTTATTTCGCTGAGATCGCTCCAAAATCACCATGTTTATTCTACCTTGGGAAATATTCTATATTTCCATTTCTCAGAAAATCTAGATGTATTGCGAGAGTCTAAAGGGATTGATATGAGTGACTGATAGATTGTATCTAACATTTCTTTATAAGAAGAAATATTACAGAATACAATATTACACAGGAAGACCTCGTCATCAATGCTCCCTAAGCGAGATGGTAACAATACTTGATAATAATTTATATCATTTAACGACAATTTCCTGCAGCCAACAAAATATTCGACATTGGATTATTAAACATGAGTCGATTCGTATAACAAGTTTGTATTTAGTTCAAACTTGATAACAAGGTGGAAGTGATTACAAAGAGATTTTCCATAGTCAGTATATATGTCTGATATATAAATATATATATTTATATATATATATATATATATATATATATATATATATATATATATATATATATATATATATATATATATATATATATATATATATATATATATATATATATATATATATATATATATATATATATATATATATATATATATATATATATATATATATATATATATATATATATATATATATATATATATATATATATATATATATATATATATATATATATATATATATATATATATATATATATATATATATATATATATATATATATATATATATATATATATATATATATATATATATATATATATATATATATATATATATATATATATATATATATATATATATATATATATATATATATATATATATATATATATATATATATATATATATATATATATATATATATATATATATATATATATATATATATATATATATATATATATATATATATATATATATATATATATATATATATATATATATATATATATATATATATATATATATATATATATATATATATATATATATATATATATATATATATATATATATATATATATATATATATATATATATATATATATATATATATATATATATATATATATATATATATATATATATATATATATATATATATATATATATATATATATATATATATATATATATATATATATATATATATATATATATATATGTATGTATATATATATATATATATATATATATATATATATATATATATATATATATATATATATATATATATATATATATATATATATATATATATATATATACATATATATATATATATATATATATATATATATATATATATATATATATATATATATATATATATATATATATATATATATATATATATATATATATATATATATATATATATATATATATATATATATATATATATATATATATATATATATATATATGTATGTATATATATATATATATATATATATATATATATATATATATATATATATATATATATATATATATATATATATATATATATATATATATATATATATATATATATATATATATATATATATATATATATATATATATATATATAAATATATACATATATATATATATATATATATATATATATATATATATATATATATATATATATATATATATATATATATATATATATATATATATATACAAATAAGCACATTACATATGTGAAAACATGAATCATATTTTTACCCCGACCGAGACTCGAACCTAGGACTTATGATTACTAAGTCAAGGCGCTACCACTACACCACAGAAGGTTAAAAGGAATCCAACCTTATAGCTTATATCTGCTATACTTAGGAATGAACGCATTCTAACTGAATGCCACTATGTTCATATTACAGATTCCCGAACCTCACTCGTGGCTTCTGTTAGAATGCGTTCATTCCTAAGTATAGCAGATATAATTTATAAGGTTGGGTTCCTTTTAACCTTCTGTGGTGTAGTGGTAGCGCCTTGACTTAGTAATCATAAGTCCTAGGTTCGAGTCCCGTTCGGGGTAAAAATATGATTCATGTTTTCACATATGTAATGTGCTGATTTGTATTTCATGGCTCGAATGAGATTGGGAATTGAATTAAATGCTAAAATGAAGCCACGAGTGAGGTTGGGGAATCTGTAATATGAACGTAGTGGCATTCAGTTAGAATGCGTTCATTCCTAAGTATAGCAGATATAAGCTATAAGGTTGGGTTCCTTTTAACCCTCTGTGGTGTAGTGGTAGCGCCTTGACTTAGTAATCATAAGTCCTAGGTTCGAGTCCCGGTCGGGGTAAAAATATGATTCATGTTTTCACATATGTAATGTGCTTATTTGTATTTCATGGCCCGAATGAGATTGGGAATTGAATTAAATGCTAAAATGAAGCCACGAGTGAGGTTGGGGAATCTGTAATATGAACATAGTGGCATTCAGTTAGAATGCGTTCATTCCTAAGTATAGCAGATATAAGCTATAAGGTTGGGTTCCTTTTAACCTTCTGTGGTGTAGTGGTAGCGCCTTCACTTAGTAATCATAAGTCCTAGGTTCGAGTCCCGGTCGGGGAAAAAATATGATTCATATATATATATATATATATATATTTATATATATATATATATATATATATATATATATATATATATATATATATATATATATATATATATATATATATATATATATATATATATATATATATATATATATATATATATATATATATATATATATATATATATATATATATATATATATATATATATATATATATATATATATATATATATATATATATATATATATATATATATATATATATATATATATATATATATATATATATATATATATATATATATATATATATATATATATATATATATATATATATATATATATATATATATATATATATATATATATATATATATATATATATATATATATATATATATATATATATATATATATATATATATATATATATATATATATATATATATATATATATATATATATATATATATATATATATATATATATATATATATATATATATATATATATATATATATATATATATATATATATATATATATATATATATATATATATATATATATATATATATATATATATATATATATATATATATATATATATATATATATATATATATATATATATATATATATATATATATATATATATATATATATATATATATATATATATATATATATATATATATATATATATATATATATATATATATATATATATATATATATATATATATATATATATATATATATATATATATATATATATATATATATATATATATATATATATATATATATATATATATATATATATATATATATATATATATATATATATATATATATATATATATATATATATATATATATATATATATATATATATATATATATATATATATATATATATATATATATATATATATATATATATATATATATATATATATATATATATATATATATATATATATATATATATATATATA
>JAXCGZ010002498.1:27500-32500 GCA_037179515.1 Halocaridina rubra
TACCCTTCATCTTGGCAGCATGCTCTAGTTCAAACTGTTCCTAAGAAGGGTGAACGCTCTATTCCTTTAAACTACCGACCTATTGCCCTAACCTCCTCTATTGCTAAAGTTCTCAAAACTTTGCTCAATGCTTACTTCTTGAAACGCCTTGAATCTAACTCACTTATCTCCGATCACCAGTACAACTTCCGCAAGGCAAGATCCACTGGTGATCTCTTGTCCTATCTTACTCATGTATGGTCATCTTCTCTGAGGAACTATGGGGAATCCTTTGTCGTCACCCTTGATATCTGTAAGGCTTTTGACATAGTCTGGCATAAGGCTCTGTTGGCCAAACTCCCTGCCTATGACTTCACTCTTTCTTTCTGTTCTCTGATTTCCAGTTTTCTTTCTGCCCGCTTTATATCTGTAGTTGTTGATGGTGCAATATCTAGCCCTTTCTCTGTTACCAGTGGTGTTCCACAGGGCTCTGTTCTTTCATCTACTATGTTCCTTCTCTTCATCAATGATCTTCTACAATTCCCATCTTCCTCTTTTCTTCATGCCTTTGCTGATGATTCTACCCTTCACTTTTCCTCTGCCTTTTCTTCACAACCTTCATCTGCTACTCGTAATCAGTCTTGTATTACTCTTTCTTCCACTCTCAACTCCGATTTGCAGATGGTATCTGAGTGGGGCACTCAAAATTTATTTAAATTCTGTGCCTCCAAGACACAGTTTCTGACTAATTCTTTATCTTCTTCTCCTGATAACCTTATTGTATTCGAAACTAATGATATTTACCCTCTTAATTCTATCAACATATTAGGAATCCATATTGCCTCTAATTTGTCTTGAAGGAATCACATGATCCAAATTTCTAAATCTTTATCCAAAAAATTAGGGGTTTTGTTTCGTTTCCATCATTACTTTTCCTCTTTACAGTTACTTAAAATTTATAAAGGTCTTATCCGTCCCTGCTTAGAATACTGCTCACACATCTGGGGTGCTTCTTCTTATACTTCTCTCCTTGATAGGGTTTAATCTAAGGCATACAGACTCATTAATGATCCTTCTCTTACTTCTAATCTGGATTCTCTTTCTCTTCGCCGTAAGGTATCTTCCCTTTCTCCTTTCTATCGCTACTACTTCCATCTCTGCTCTGATGAGTTAGCGAGTTGCATCCTTCCCCCACTGCCGAGGCCGCATAAAACTCGCCAAGAGACCTCATCTAAAAAGGTCCTTTGTAGAGATTTGTAGCTCACGGATTGGTGGGTGCAGCGACTGCTTCTTCCCATTTACCTCCAGACTCTGGAACTCTCTTCCTCCTTCTGTCTTTCCTAATTCATATGACCTATCATCTTTAAAAAGCAAATCTATCGTCATCTCAGAGCCTAGTCCTCTATATCTCTGGGTCCTCTGTACTGTGACTGTTTTTTCTGTCTGTCGTCCTTTTTTATGTGATATTACCTCATCTCTACCTTGTCCCTAACCTTTTTCTTTTCCTTCGTCTTGGTGTTTTCTCGTGGCCGGGCCTTATTGATTAGGGCAGTTTTTGCTTGTCCCGGTGTCACACTCATTAAGAAAAAATACCTTCATGAAGTCTAGGAATATGCAATCTGCCCAGTACTCTCTTTCCTGTATGATTCGGCTTACCTCATCACAAAATTCTGATAAGTTTGTCACTGTTGATCTACCTTCTCAGAAGCCATGTTGTCTCACTAACAAGAGGTTGAAGGATTCCAAGTGAAGAAAAATATGTTTCCTCAGTAATTTCTCAATAACTTTGCAAACTATGCTGGCCAAGGAAACAGGTCTATTGTTTAGACCCTATTTAAAGATAGGTATCACGTTCACTTATTTCCAGCATCTTGGAATCTCCCCTGACTCCAGCGACTTTTAAATATGATACTTAGTGCCGCTGATATTGACTTAGGGCATTTCTCAAGGATTAAAAGGGTATACACCAGCAGGACCTGCAGCTTTATGGACATCTAACTCCATCAGTGCATTGCATATCTCTGTGGCTGAAAAGATGATGTTCTCTAATACCGGCCCAAGAACTTCTATCTCCGCAATCTGAGAGGGTGGGTTATTTTCTGCTGTAAATACTGACTGAAACTCCTTGTTCAATTCTTCGCAAACCTCTTCATCCGCCTCAGTGATGCTTCCATCATCTCTCTTAAGCTTTAAAACCTGTTCTTTTGTCTTCAGGTTTTCTCTGATAGAGCTATGGAAAAGTTTGGGATTTTCTTTAGTCTTCCAGTGATATCCCTTTTATAGTCTCTCTCTGCCTCTCTTCTTTTACTTAGGTAATCATTTCTTGCTCTTTTATAAGTCTGTGTGTGTGTCATTACCTAATTGTGATTACCTAACTGTGTTTACGGGATAGAGCCCAAAGCTCGTATCTTCCCGTCTCCTGATCGCTTCCATTTTCTACTTAATGATACTTATCATACCTGTCCTTAAAACTATGGATTGCGACAGCATTAACTACCTCCTCGCTTAGTGAATTCCAATCATCAACTACTCTTACACTGAAAAAGTATTTCCTTACATCCTGCCAAGAAGTTTTCTTGCGAAGCTTCAAACTATGACCTCTAGTTCTAGAGCCTGCCATATCAAAATAGCGATCCCTATCCACTCTATCATAACCATGAGGGAATTTAAAATCTGTCACCATATGCCCCCTCAATCTCCTAGCTTCGAGTGATGGTAAGTCTAATTCCTTCAGCCTCTCATCATAACTGAGATTACGTATTTCTGGCAGCAGATTCGTGGCATGTCTTTGAACTTTTTCAAGCCTAGCTATGTGCCTTTTCAAGTGCGGATTCCAAAAGGGGGCTGTGTGTGTGATTACCTAATTGTGATTACCTAATTGTGTTTACGGGAAAGAGCCCAAAACTCGTATCTTCCCGTCTCCTGATCGGTTCCATTTTATACTTAGTGATACTTATCATACCTGTCCTTAAAACTATGGAGTGAGATAGCATTAACTACCTCCTCGCTTAGCCAATTCCAATTATCAACTACTCTTACACTGAAAAAGTATTTCCTTACATCCTGCGAAGAAGTTTTCTTACGAAGCTTCAAACTGTGACCTCTATTTCTAGAGCCAGCCATATCAAAATATCGATCCCTATCCACTCTATCATAACCATGAAGGAATTTAAAGACTGTCAACATATCCCCCCTCACTCTTCTAGCTTCGAGTGATGGTAAGTCTAATTCCCTCAGCCTCTCATCATAACTGAGATTGCGTATTTCTGGCACCAGTTTCGTGGCATGTCTTTGAACTTTTTCAAGCTTAGCTATGTGCTTTTTCAAGTGCGGATTCCAAAAGGGGGCTGCATATTCGAGTTTTGGCCTCACATAGGTTACATAAATATTTCTGAACATTTCCTTGTCCATGTGCCTGAAGGCTACCCTTACATTTGATAAGAATGCATATGCTGCCCTTACTATGCCATTTATATGTATTTCTGGAGACAAATCTGCCAGTATGTTTACTCCTAGATCTCTCTCATTTTCTGTCTCTTGAAGTTGTACTCCAGCCACCGAGTAGTCAAGCTTGGGCCTTCTTGCACTTGTACCCATTCTCATTACCTTACATTTTGAAGTATTGAATTTCATCAGCCACTTTTCTGACCACTCATGCAGATTATTTAGATCCTCCTGAAGTTCTCTACCATTGTCCTCGTTTTTTACTTTCTTAACAATCTTTGCATCATCTGCAAACATATTCATGAATGAATTTACAGACTCTGGTAGGTCATTTACATATACAAGGAACAAAAGTGGCCCTAAAACTGAACCCTGTGGAACTCAATTACTAACTCTTCTCCATGCAGACACTGAGTGTCTTACTCTAACCCTCTGTTCCCTTCCTTCTAAGTAAGTTTTTATCCATTCCAAAACATTTCCACCTATTCTAGCCATTGATTGCAGCTTCCTAATAAGTCTCCCATGTGGAACAGTGTCAAACGCTTTCTGGAAGTCTAGGAATATGCAATCTGCCCAGCCCTCTCTTTCCTGTAAGATTTGGCTTACCTCATCATAAAATTCTAATAAGTTTGTTACTGTTGATCTACCTTCTCTGAAGCCATGTTGCCTCACTGACAAAAAGTTGAAGGTGTGTGTGTGTGTGTGTGTGTGTGTGTGTGTGTGTGTGTGTGTGTGTGTGTGTGTGTGTGTGTGTGTGTGTGTGTGTTTAGTTCAACTTTGATAACAAGAGGCAAGTGATCATATTTAGATTTTTCGCAGTCGGTATATAAGTATGATACAACATTTCTTGAAAGTGCCGCATGGCCAAGCCAGCTCGTTGAATTGACTTGGGTTTAAGAGTGTAAAGGTATCCAATGGAAGACACAGATCAACAAATTTAAAATCTATGCTAAAACGAAATGTTTTAAAAGACCATAACTTCCTTTGTGTGGATCGGTATTAAAATCCCCCATTAAAATACATTTTTTTTATATGAGTATCCGTCAATGTGCCATCCATATGTGCTAAAAAATTTCATATAGTCAACAAATGCCTCATCAGCATATGTATCACATGGTAAATAGATAGATAACAAATTTTTCGTGCTCCGTTGCAACCTTAACAGTCATAAACTTATCTTAAAGAATAATGGCTTAATATCAAGGTTATTGGAACACAGCCAAAACAACAAAAACCCTCCGACTTTTCTGCTTCTGTCATCACAACGATGTCCTACAGAGTGCTCTCCAGCCTCCCGACAAATTTTTTGAAGAAGGGATCTTCTGATCGTTGTAAAACGATAAACATGTATTTTTATCATAAATTTTCGACAGCAATAACACGCTTTGCTGATGAAATGTAACGTAAAATGGGATCAGTCATAATCTCTCCTTTCATAACATCAGACAAAAGTAAACAAACCGACCTGCCACGAAAATAGGAACAAAAAATATTTGCAATCACCATCTTGACTTCACTTATTTATCACTGAGGAAGTAAATAATCACAAAATATCGCATGTGTCTCGATTCTTGGTA
>JAXCGZ010002498.1:45000-52666 GCA_037179515.1 Halocaridina rubra
CATCATCATCTCTCAACCTCAAGTATTCTGTCTTCTTCCTGCTGATTACCAGTCCTCTATCCTACATCACTCTTCTCCACTCTTCAAGCCTCTCCTCCACTACCTCGCGTCTGTTGCTACACAGTATAATGTCATCTGCAAAGAACATTCACCATGGTGACTGATCTCTAATACCCTGGGTTACTACATCCAAGACCAGATCAAATAGATATGGACTCAAAGCAGACCCTTGATGCAGACCAACATTTACTGACAGACTTTTCGTCAAGCCCACACTGCTCTTAACATTTGCCTCTGCCCTCTCATACATATCTTGGATGATTTTTACATATTTCTTGGGGACTCTCTTTTCTCTAATACAAGTCCACACCTCTTGACGTGGTACTCGATCATATGGTTTTTCCAGGTCAATAAAGACCATATGCAGTCCATTTTGTTTCTCCCGATGCTTTTCCATCATTTGTCTCAAGGCAAATATGGCATCCACTGTCCCTCTTCCAGTCATGAAGCTAAACTGTTCATCCCAAATTGTCGTTACCTCTCTGAGTCTCCTCTCTATGATCTTCTCCCATATCTTCATAGTATGACTTAAAAACTTTATACCTCTATAGTTTCCACACTCCTGAATGTCTCCCTTCCCTTTATAGATTGGGATGATTAGGCTTCCTCTCCACTCCTCTGGCATCTTTTCCTGACTAAAGATCTTTTGCATTAAGTCCCACAAGATAGCTATGCCTTCCTCTCCAAGACTCTTCCATACCTCCACTGGCATCTTATCAGGTCCGGCGGCCTTTCCATTTTTCATTTTCCTTACTGCTCGCTCTACCTCTCTTCTAGCCACTGTTGTTGTAACTGCTTCATTTGGAAGTCCATCTTCAAGTATATATATATATATATATATATATATATATATATATATATATATATATATATATATATATATATATATATATATATATATATATATATATATATATATATATATATATATATATGAATTAATTTTACCCTGAATGGGACTTGAACCTAGGACTTATAATTACAAAGTCAAGATGCTGTCAGCTACAGCATTGAAAGGTTTAAAAGATAAACAGACCATACAGCTTATATCTGCTATGCTAGGAATGAACGCATTCTATCACCATGCCTCTTTATTCATATTACAGCTTCCCCCAACATCACGCTTGGTTTCATTTTCGCAAGTAATTCAACTGCCAATCTCGTTCGTGACCAGATAAAAGCTATAAGATCTTTTTCATTTTTAGACCTTCTGTGGTGAAGTTGCTAGCACCTTGGCTTATTTTGAGTCCTAGGCTCAAGTCCCAGTAGGGGAAAAAATGTTTCATATTTTCACATATGGTAATGTGCTTATTTGATTATTGTTTGCCCCGAATGAGATTGAGAGTTGAATTAATTGCGAAAACGAAACCACGAGTGAGGTTGGGAGTAACTGTAGTATGAACATAGTGGCATTCAGATAGAAGGCGCTCATTCCTAGTATAGCATATATAAGCTATAAGGCCTGTATAACTTTTTGACCTGTGGTGTAGTTGGTAGCGCCTTGGCTTATTATTAGTCTCATGTACAAGTTTCAGTTGAGGTAAAAATGATTCATGTTTTCACATATGGTAATGTACTTATTTGATTATTGTTGGTCCCGAATGATATTGGGAGTTGAATTAATTGCAAAAACGAAACCACGAGTGAGATGAGGAAAACTGTAAAATGAACATAGTGGCATTCAGATATAATGCGTTCATTCCTAGTATAGCAGATATAAGCTATAAGGTCTGTTCCACATTTAGACCTTCTATGGTGTAGTTGATAGCGCCTTGGCTTATCATGAGTCCCAGGTTCAAGTTCTGGTCGGGGTAAAAATAATTCATGTTTTAACATATGGTATTGTGCTTCTTTGATTATTGTTGGTCCTGAATGAGATTGCGAGTTGAATAAATTGCGAAAACGAAACCACGAGTGAGGTTGGGGGGAAACTGTAATATAAACACAGTGGCATTCAAATAGAATGCGTTCATTCCTAGTAGAGCAGACATAATCTATAAGGTCTGTTTCCATTTTAGACCTTCTGTGGTGTAGTTGGTAGTACTTTGGCTTAGTGTGAGTCCCAGGTTCAAGTTCTGGTTGGGGTAAAAATGATTCATGTTTTCACATATGATAATGTGCTTATTTGAAAATTGTTGGTCCCGAATGAGATTGGGAGTTGAATTAATTGCGAAATCGAAACCGCGAGTGAGGTTGGAGGAAACTGTAATATGAAGGTAGTGGAATTCAGATAGAATGCGCTCATTCCTAGTAGAGTAGATATAAGCTATAAGGTCTGTTTCCCCTTTAGACCTTCCGTGGTGTAGTTGGTAGCGCCTTGGCTTATTATGAGTCCCAGGTTCAAGTCCCTGTCGGAGTAAAAATGATTAATGTTTTTACATATGGTAATAAGCTTATTTGATTACTGTTGGTCCCGAATGAGAGTGGGAGTTGAATTTATTGCGAAAACGGAACGACGAGTGAGGTTGGGGGAAACTGTAATATGAACATAGTGGCATTCAGATAGAATGGGTTCATTCCTAGAATAGCAGATATTAGCTATAAGTTCTGTTTCCCGTTTAGACCTTCTGTGGTGTAGTTGGTAGCGCCTTGGCTTATTATGAGTCCCAGGTTCAAGTCCCTGTCAGGGTAAAAATGATTCATGTTTCCATATATGGTGAAGTGCTTATTTGATTATATGTATATATATATATATATATATATATATATATATATATATATATATATATATATATATATATATATATATATATATATATATATATATATAGATTCCTATCCATTCTGTCAAACCCATATCCCCCCTCATTCTTCTAGCTTCGTGTGATGGTAAGTCTAATTCCCTCAGCCTCTCCTCAGAACTGAGATTACATATTTCTGGCACCAGTCTTGTGGCATTTATTTGAACTTTTTCCAGCTTAACTACGTGCATTTTTTTAGCATGTGTGCATATACGTAGTGTTAGGAAGCAAACCTCCGTTAAATAATATTTTAGTAATAAAACATTTCCTAAAAAATAAATTTATAGTACATTTACGTTTTACTGTATCATTAAAGGTTATTATATCACATTAATCTCTCTCTCTCTCTCTCTCTCTCTCTCTCTCTCTCTCTCTCTCTCTCTCTCTCTCTCTCTCTCTCTCTCTCTCTCTCTCTCTCTCTCTCTCTCTCTCTCTCTCTCTCTCTCTCTCTCTCTCTCTCTAACATAACGCTAATTTCCCTACCTCTTAAGACCTCTCCTGCTGGATTATTTATCAACATTGTTTACAAAATGTCAAGGAGGGGCTCCTTAGCCGAGAAAACGAGAAGCTTTTTCTCGACTTTTGTGCTAATGATGAAAGTTTTCAAGATTTTAAAAGCTATTTTTCTTGGGTTGTCTTTTGCTGGCAAATTTTACCTTGTGATGAGACAAACAAGAAAATTAACACCTTATATATTACTAATGACTATACTGCCTTATATATTTCATTCACTTACACTTTATTATCATTATAGTTTATTATCATTAGCTCATCGCGGGGAAAGAATACATAAAAAACAAAAACAAATTATGAATAGCTACTGAACGTTGTACATTACTGTACAAATAGAATCTTTGTGCAAATTTCTTTGTTTGCTCATCACATTTCTTATGTAAACGTTTTGTATAACATTACAAAAACAAATATAAATTGTGTCAGTTATATCGCACCTACTTACTGTACATGTTTGTACATAAGACAAGTTTTGCTTATGATGATAAAGCAAAGTGAAAAGTATCTACAACATCGTACTATATAGCACCTATATGTACAACTTAGAGGTCACTAATGTAAGAAACGTCTTGAAAATTAGGGGAACTTTAAGACAGAAACACACGCAAAAATACGTCTCCCATTTCAAACGAATATGTATATATGCTTAATCATCAAGGTTGCCAGCATCTGGACTTTAGAGAAACTCTCAATATATTCTTCTTCTTCTCCTTTCGGCTTTTCCCATTAGGGGTCGCCACAACAGATCACTCCTTTCCATGTCACCCTATACCTGGCGTCCTCCCCGTCACATCATACAACCTCATTTTCACTCTCACTACATCCATAATCCACCTCTTTGGCCTACTTCTCCCCTTCTTGAATATCAACTCCTTCATTATCTTTCTCTCAACACACCCTATATCCCCCTCAGCACATGCTTCAACCATTCCCGTCTTGTCTCTCTCACCATGTCCCCAACCTTTGATTTCCCTCTAATATACTCATTCTTTATCCTGTGTACAACCTGGTCACGCCCAAAGAAAACTTCACCATCGTCACCACAGCTACTTTCAGCTCTGATTCCTGTTTATTTGTCAGTGAGACTGTCTTTATGCCATACAACATAGCTGGTATTACAACGGTATTTCACACTTTATCTTTTACTCTTGCACGTACTCTTTTGTCACATCACTCGTCACTCTTCTCCACCTAATCCGTCCAACCAGCTCACTCTTCTCCACCTTTCTGCCAGACTCTCTGTTACTTTGAATGATTAACCCTAAATACTTAAATTCATATATCTCTGATACTTAAACTTATCCACCTCCAACACCTCTAAGCAGTGCAATCTCTCCACTCCACTACCCAACCTCTCACTGATGCACATGCGCTCTATCTTGTTCCTTCTGAATTTCATATTCTTTCACTTCCTTGAACACCCCTCCTCCTCGGGCTCACCTCTTCCTGTCTCCCACTCCCACAACAGATCATGATGTAATCTCCAAACATCATGGTCCACGGCAACTCCTGTCTGATCTTGCCCAGCAACCTATCCATCACCAGCGTCATCAAAAAGGCGCTTAGGATCAATCCTTCATGTAATTCCATTCCAACCCTGAACCAATCAGTCAATCATCCAGTACACCTCACCGCTGCCATACTGTCCTATACCACACTCATACTTCTCTGCTACTCCCGACTTCCTCGCGCAGTGCCACAACTCCTCTCTCGTTATCTTGCCATACACCTTCTCTACATAAACAAACATACAGTGTAACTCCTTGCATCTCTGTACTTCTCCATCAATACTCTCAAAGTAAACATCTCATTCGTGGTGCTCATCCTGAAATAAAATCATAATGCTGATCAAAATTCCCACAGCTCTTCTCAGTCTAGTTACACAACTCTTCATGCTCAGACTGATTAACATTATGGCCCAATAATTGCTAGATATTTGCACATATCCATTATTCTTAAAAACAAATTGATACTAGAATATTTTTTTCTCCTCTAGCATCCTCACACAATCCCCTGGATATTGTTGAACAGACCGATTAAAAAGCCCTACTGCCATTTCTCAAAAAATATCCTTATCTCTACAGGAATATCATCTGGACTAATTGCCATTATTCTCTGCATCCTGTTCATAACTATCTTCACTTCCTTCTCACTGATCCACTGTACTTCCTGATTACACTGTTTGGATATTATTCATCCACTGCTCTCTCTCATTTTCTTCAATCATCTGCTCCTCAAAATACTACCCTTGCCTGAGATAGCATTCATAATCATAATAAGTGCTTCGTTTTAAACTAATAAGTGTAACTGTGTATTGTCTTAAGATTGGGCGCATCCTGCAATTCGGAATGTTGCAAGTTAATGAAAATATATGCTTTACACTATTTTGCTTAATATTGCACACATATAAGCTATTAAACGCTAATCAAGGCGAGCCATATTCTGCAAATTATTGGAAGTGAATATTAATTAAAATATGATATGTAAGTCCTAGGTAGACCCTAGAATGAGCTGTTTGGAAGGCGTGAAAAGTGTATTGGATGCACATGGAATGCTCGAGGAGCAGGGAAGAAAGCTTGCAAGAGCTAGGAATGAGTTGAGGAAGATAGTGTAGAGGCGATGCAGACCAAAGGGGTTTCTCGCATCAGCTAGCTTAGGGAACTGTGATAGATGGGTGTGAGTGGAATTTTCCTGTTATGAAGTGGTGTGGGCAAACCAGATGCGGCTGTAGAGTCCCACTGTGGAATATCCTTGCCTGCCTACCTTGTGGGTGATCCAAGCAAGGTGGCAGGGGGGGGGGGAAATGTGGTAAGCATTTATTCCCAATGAACTAAAAGGATTCGTTAAGGTGTTAAGGTATGTGTGGATTGTGGTGATACGTGTTTCTTTGCTCGGCCAGCCCCCTTACAGGGGGGAAGGGGGACAGGCAAATGTATGTATTTGTACGCAAGTCCTGCATAATCTTTCTTTATAACTGCCTACGCAATTATTCATTAAGGTTAGTAACATCTTGTGAGAATAAAAACTCCAAAGCTGTCACGTTTTCCTTTGCAAGTGAACAGAATTAAAGCTGAATTCTTCTCATCCTGTTAGGGTTTGGAACATGAGGATAATTACAGGCTTCTATTCAGTACCAGATATGCATAGTGGAGAGAACATGAATGTTGGAAATCAATGATAAGGCTCTTCTTGAGACAAAGCAAAGTGAATTGTAGCTTCATTGGTATTCTGACATAACAAGCGTTCTGAAACCATCAAGGGTTTGACAACTTCCTTTTGTTCAAGACATAACAAACATGGGTAAAATAAGCCAGTGACTTATCTAACAAGGGCAAGTAACTAGAAGGGCAACCAAACAGATATAATATATTAGGGAGAAAATTATTACTTTTTTTTTACAATTTTCCCTCTGTTCCACTTCGCAATAACAAAATTTTGCTATGTTTAAGAGCATAGTAATTTCGATTTTTTCTGGAAAAATGGAATTTTGTATAATTTTCCTCTCTATAGAGTACAACCGCAGTGGAGGTGCCATTGTTACCTTAACCAAATCCTAAAACCAAGAAAGTGCCATTCAGCCATTGCCAAACCATTCTGATTATCAATTCACTTAAGCTGCTAGATTTTTAAATACTATAAAACACCAGCTATAACAGCAAAATACATGTCGTCTTATACAATATCTAGCATACAGCTCTTTTACTATATACCGAGTGAGAGCTAAACTTAGAACCGATGTATGTGAACCAAGCTGTACCCACAATTAGTTATGATTTTCTCTCTCTCTCTCTCTCTCTCTCTCTCTCTCTCTCTCTCTCTCTCTCTCTCTCTCTCTCTCTCTCTCTCTCTCTCTCTCTCTCTCTCTCTCTCTCTCTCTCTCTCTCTCTCTCTTTTCAACTGAGAAATTACAGATGCTCTCTCTCTCTCTCTCTCTCTCTCTCTCTCTCTTCTCTCTCTCTCTCTCTCTATATATATATATATATATATATATATATATATATATATATATATATATATATATATATATATATATATATATATATATTTATCTATCTATCTATCTATCTATCTATCTATCTATCTATCTATCTATCTATCTATCTATCTATCTATCTATCTATCTATCTATCTATCTATCTCATTCCAAACAAGAAATTATTGATGCTCTCTCTCTCTCTCTCTCTCTCTCTCTCTCTCTCTCTCTCTCTCTCCTCTCTCTCTCTCTCTCTCTCTCTCTCTCTCTCTCTCTCTCTCTCTCTCTCTCTCTCTCTCTCTCCATTCCATATAAGAAATTATTGATGCTCTCTCTCTCTCTCTCTCTCTCTCTCTCTCTCTCTCTCTCTCTCTCTCTC
>JAXCGZ010002499.1:0-17500 GCA_037179515.1 Halocaridina rubra
CTGTCCTCATATGGTAGATTTCTGATATTGTGTATCATCTTGGTCATTCTTCGTTGCACTCTCTCCAAGGATTCAATTTCCTTTCTATAATAGGGTGACCAGAATTGCACAGCATAATCTAAATGGGGCCTAACTAATGCAAGATAGAGCTGCAAAATAACTTTTTCCGTCCTATTGCTGACACTTCTTGAGATAAATCCTAAAATTCTGTTTGCTTTATTTCTGACTGCTGTGCATTGCTCTCTTGGCTTAAGACTACTACTCACAAGAACTCACAAATCCCTTTCACACTGAGAACTCATGATTTCATGGTTATTTAGCTTATAACTAGTATTGTCTTTTATAGTACCCATTTTAACTACTTTACATTTTTCAACATTAAATTCCATTTGCCATTTGTCCGACCATTCAGATAATCTATTTAGATCTTCCTGTAAAGCATGAATGTCTTCTTTTCCATTTATAGTTCTACCTATTTTAGTGTCGTCTGCCAATTTACTTAGGTTACTACTGATATCCGAATCCAGATCATTTAGATATACGATGAATAATAGAGGACCCAGTACCGAGCCTTGTGGTACCCCGCTTGTAACCGAGCCCCACTCTGATTTCTCTCCATTTATGCAAACCCTCTGTTTTCTGTCTTTTAACCATTGTTTGATCCATCTGAGCACAGCTCCTCCTATACCATGAGCTTCCAGCTTTTTAACTAATCTTTTGTGAGGAACTCTATCAAAAGCTTTGCTAAAATCTAGATATATTGTATCATATTCTTTGCCACAATCTACTGCCTCGTAAACTTCTGAATAAAAAGACAGTAAGTTTGTAAGGCACGAAAAACCCTTAAGAAACCCGTGTTATGAAAGTTTTATCAGTCTGTGTAATTCTAGATGTGCCCTTATTTTATTTGCAATTATGGATTCTAGAATCTTACCCACTGTTGACGTTAAACTTACCGGCCTATAATTATTCTTTTTAACACGTTCTCCTTTTTTAAATATTGGTACCACATCTGCCAATTTCCACTCCATGGGTACCGATCCTAATTTTATTGAATTATTAAATAATGCAGTTAGAGGACAACTAAGCTCTTCCTTGCATTCCTTTAATATTCTAGCATATATTCCATCAGGTCCCGGAGATTTATGAGCCTTTAATTTATCTATTTCTTTTATTACCTCCTCTCTCGTAATATTTATTGAACTAAGTATATTATCGGGACTGTCTCTGTAAATGGATTCTACTTCCGGAATATTTTCCAAGTTTTCATTTGTAAATACAGATAAGAAATAATCATTTAAACATGTACACATCACTTTATCGTCATCTGTGATATGGCCATTGGCTACTTCAATTGGTCCGACTTTTTCCTTAAATTTTGTTTGATAATGTTGATAAAACCCTTTAGGATTTTCTTTAGCTTCTCCTGCTATTCGAACTTCGTATTTTCTTTTCGACTCTCTAACTATCTTTTTAACTTCCCTGTTTAACTGTATATATTGCTGCCTCACCTGCTCTTCACCTCTTTTTAGTTTCCTGTATATTCCTCTTTTAATACCTATAAGATTCTTTATTCTATTGTTCATCCATTTAGGGTCATTTTTTCTTGATCTGCAATGTTTCATGGGAATATAGTCTCTCTGACTATTCTTAAGAGTCATGACAAAATTGTTATATTCCTCATCCAAATTTATATTAACTGACGGGCTGCTGTTCTTTCCTGTGAGAGAATTTAATGTATTGATCTTATCTTGTGATAATCCTTGGCATGTGGTACCCAAATTTCGGGGTAATCCGCTACCTGCGACCTGACCTGCTGGATTAACTACCCACATCTGTACCCCAGAAATCCCTTCCCATACCTCATTAGATAATTTAGTTTTTAAGCCCTCAAAATCTCCTGCTCTAAAGTTTGGAACAATATTCTTATTTTCCTTTATAGTTTCCTTGAAAATTATGTTAAATCTAATGGAATCATGGTCACTGTTGCCCAATTTTTCACCAACTTCTAAATTTGTAACCATATTCTCTCTATTACTAAGAACTAAATCTAGTGTATTCACCCCCCGTGTTGCTTCATGTACATGCTGAGAAAGGAAATTGTCTTCTACTACTTCCAAAAACTCCTTAGACCTTCTATCACCTGTTATGGTTTCCCAGTTAATATTTCTAAAATTAAAATCGCCTACAATGCAAACTCTATTTAACCTGCTCACTTTAGAAATTTCATCGTATATAACTTGCGACTCTATATTATCTAGATCAGGTGGTCTGTAGACTACTCCTACAACTAGACTTTCTATATTATTTTTAATTTCAAGCCATAAGGTTTCTGAATTTAGATTTGTCTTAATTCCAGACTTAATGCAGCTTCTGAGGCTATCTTTAATATACATAATTACCCCTCCCCCTCTTTTATCTGCACTACGATCAGCATTATAAAGTTTATATCCTGTAATTATGTACTCAGCTTTAAGGTGTTTGCTTTCTAATTTAATCCAACTTTCACTAATGCATATTATATCCGGTCTCTCACTACATACTATGGCTCTCAGTTCTTCTATCTTGTTACCTAAACTACGGCTATTTGTATAATATACTTTTAAACTTTCTCTAGCTTCACCCTTCTTGTGGCTATTCTTTTTGTTAATATTTGTTCTATGTAACAAATGGTTCTTATCCTTAGACTCCCAGTTATTTGACCCACTATTTACTGAACCCTTACTGACTAATTTCTCTGCACAAGTATTAATCATTTCATTATTTGTGTCTAACAAAACCCCCCTACCTCTCTGTCTATCATACCAGCCAATACCGAGACACATGAATTAGAAAGATGCACTCCATCCCTTGCATACATATGCTTACGACTAGTGAAGTGATCCCACCCGTCTATAAAACCTATGTTATTCTCCCGACAGAAGACTTTCATCCTAGCATTTACTCCTATAGCTCGAGACCACCACTCTGAACTTTGGCTAAGCCTAGGGAGAATACCACACATCACAGGAACTGCACCCCTTTTCCTAATCTTATCCAGGGCTTGTCTATACAACCTAATCAGCTCTTCACTTCTACCATCCTGCACGTCATTTCCCCCAGCTATCAAACAAACAACATCTTTTTTCTCAATCCAGCTATTTATTGACTCACCCACCTTCTTCATACCTGCTCCAGGGAAAAAATATTTTCCTCTAACTCTATGCCTGAGTTTCCTGTCTACATATCTGCATAGTGAATCCCCTACAATTACCAAAGAACGAGACTTATCCGGAGGATGGGTTACTCCGACCTTGGGAGACTTACCTAGGCTCTTGACCTGAGAGCTTTTCCCACTTCCATTTTTACGATCGCTAGTACACCTATCTGACTCTATGGTTCCTGAAGAATTGCTGCCGCCACTGTCACATTCATCTCTAAGTGACCTAAATGAATTAGCAACCTGTAGTCTAAAAGTATCATTTTTTTTTTTCTGATACATGGCTAACAAGGTATGGAACTGATATGTGACTGACTACATTACTTATGGAAATAAGCTTGAAGTAATGAATCTAGCAAGCTGTTATACCACAAATCACCTTGTCCTGACTGTAACAGTACCATATATTGTTCTAGGAATCTAACAGCCGAATTGGTCATCAGCTATTGGTAAAATTTACTAGCCAACAGCCGAGTACGTAATTAGCCAACCAGCCTGTTAAAGGGCCACTTAATGTTCATATATCCACAATTCCCTCTCCCCTCGCGCTCATAGTACCATTATGAGCAGATTCTCTTTTCCATAAGTCGAGGTAAACGACATGGGACAGTGGGTTATTTAAAGGACTTTGCAATGCCGAGCAAGAGGCCACAGGGCCATTGGGGAGAGAGTCATCGCTAGGAGAGGGCACTGGAAGGAGATGTTGATGATTCCGCCACTAGACTCGTTTGCTGGGAAGACATACCTCGTACTCCCTGGACCTACCACAGCGCATAACTACTCCGACCTTGTCCCAACGGCGTAACGTTGGGTTTTGAAATCGGACTCGCTGGCTGATACTCAACCTGGCAAGGGGACAAATGTGGGAATCATACTGTACGAACAGCAGCTCAGCGGTCACAATCCTCAGTCCAGGCTTGCTGGACCTTAGAGAAGGACTCTGGGTGAGCCTGGACACAGGAGTGGAGGGGTCGGCCATACAAGACCTGGGTGGGAGATCAACCTGCAGACATAGGGGTATTGCATAGCTCTAGGAGGCCCCTGTCAAAGTCCTCACACTCGATGTTTCCATTCGGCAATGTCTTCAAAATGAGGTGTATTACAGACTCGACTGCCGCCTTAACATGTCCATTTGATTGGGGATAGTGGGGCAAGGACATCATATGGTGAACGCCCCAATGTTCCATGAAGTTCTGGAAATCAGCGCTGTTAAACGTTGGGGCTCCATTGGTCCTGAGGTGGAGGGGAACACTAACTTCTCTGAAGTATCTGCAGAACATCCTGACAACTCTTGAAGCCGTCGTGTCGGGTCTGCAGGGTATGACCGTGGGCCATCCTAATAATCTGTTTGCAGTTACCAGGAATCACTTCCCTGCAAACTGGAAGAAATCAGCAGAAACAGACTCAACAGGCCTTGTAGGGTGGTCATCAGATATAAGGAGTTCCTGTTGCTGGCTAGGCTTCTGAAGGGTCCTGTCGGCTTCCGTAGAAGGTGATGACTTGTCCAATGTGCTGATGGTGTTGCAGGTAACAATGCATCATACGTGATGACAGTTAATGTGTTTCATGCAGGGAGAAGGGGGAGCTCAACCGGAGCCTGAAAAGCTGTCCTAACCCTTGTCCTTATTCTTGCCTCTAGGCATCCTGGCTCAGCGACCCTTACTGCCACAGTTGGTACAGGTGCCGTCAGCAGCAGGGCACCTTCCCGGGCCATGTCAGCAGTTGCAGGACTTGCATGAAGAACTGGAGGAACTGTGTCAGTGGAATATGCTGGGAGGAGGTCGTCTTATGCCATCGTTGTCCTTTCTTGTATGCAGAAACAGCATGTAGTTGAACTGGCAAGGTGTGAATAGCTGAAGCAGATATACGAGCAACCTCAAATGACCTACAGCATGTGATGAATGCGTGGAGGGATGCGGCTGCGTCGAGAGATATAAGGCACTGTACAAGGTCCTGATCCCGGACTCCCATCAGGATCACCATCTTCAATTGTGTCTCGTCACATGTAATAGGAACACTGGTCTACCTCTTCAGCCAGGTTTCTGAGGTGGACATAAAAGTCACTGAAGGACTCACAGTTGGCTTGTTTACGGCAAAGTAAGTCATAACGTTGAGTGGCTTCGTTCCTGAGATCCTTAAAGTGACTTTGCTAACAGTCGAGTACTTTGTCAACAGTGAGAGAAGTGTCAGGAGGTATGCCAAGTGTGTGCTCCAGAACTTTTTGTAAGTCAAGGGAGATGCGCATGAAAAGCTGTATGAGCTGTTTCTCTCTTTGACATTTTCTGCAGTTCTGTCGAAGTCGTGCCACCTCCGACGCCACTGGCAGAAAACTTGAATAGTTTAATATGCTTACAGAATGGGTGGGGTCTGTGGCATTGGTTTACTTGGAGGAGGAGGAGCAGCTGTGGACATAGCCATGGAAACAGGTATGGCAGACAGATGAACAGGAGGGCTGTGTGTATTTGGGGGAGTCGCAGGAGATACTGGTGTATCCTGAGAATTGACACTAACAGACAAGTTTGTCTGGGTTGTGGGGTGGGTAGGTACAGCTCGTGTGGGTGGGGTAGCTGTGCCACTCCACGTGTGTGACATCATCTGTAGGAGTATCATAAATCTTACATTTTTCTCCCAGCATCGTAAGTCATCAGCTTTCCTCCAAAGCTCGTTCTGGCAACGTCGGCATTCCACAGACTGTAATAAAAACTTCAAAAGTTGAAGGATATAACTGCTATTATCCTGTGTGGTCATAACACTGGGAGTTAGCAGCAGTGGGAGGGAGTATGTGGCCTCATATTTATCATTAGGAGTGGTGAGGAAGTCGTGCAGTGTGTTCAGGGGATGTGGGGATTCTCCAGAACTGGCAGAAGAAAGAGAATCAGACATTGTACAGTGCACAAAAAAGTCACAAAACGTCACTGGGGTTATGCACTGTACTGACTCATTATATTACACTCACTGAGCACTATACACTACACTAAAATGTATTTTACTCCATGTTATTCAAAAAGTGAAGCATTGTGGGGGGGTTCAATAACCCAAATGTGTAGGTTGATGGCTCCAATTTCGTCTCTCTTATAAGGCACACAGAACTCACTCACTGCGCCATGTTGATATAGTGCACAGAATCTGAGAAATGTTCACTATCCTACTCACTCCACCATGTTGATATAGCTCACTGAACCTGAGAAATGTTCACTACCCTACTCATTGTGCCATGTTGATGTAGGTTCATTAAGAAAGCACTCGGTTCCAGCCTTGAAGTCTCGTATGAGATAATATATACATGTATATTTACAAAAGACTATCAATATATATTTACAAGAGACTATACACCTGGGCAAACGGGAGAGGCAGTAGACTTGAGAGACCGTTAACCCAAGAAGTTGATGCACTACTAACAAAATATGAAGCTGATATGTGATGGACTACGTTACTGTATCAATACCATATATTGTTCTAGGATGCTAACAGCCGAATTGGTCGTCAGCTATCGGTAAAATGTACTAGCTGACAGCCGAGTAAGTAATTGGCCAACCAACCTGTTAAAGGACCACTTAATGTTCATATATCCATCTCTCTCTCTCTCTCTCTCTCTCTCCTCTCTCTCTCCTCTCTCTCTCTCTCTCTCTCTCTCTCTCTCTCTCTCTCTCTCTCTCTCTCTCTCTCTCTCTCTCTCTCTCTCTCTCTCTCTCTCTCTCTCTCTCTCTCACACACACACACACACACACACAGTGAGGAGGTAGTTAATGCTATCTCAATCCATAGTTTTAAAGACAGGTATGATAAGTATCACTAAGTCTAAAAATGGAACCGATCAGGAGACGGGAAGATACGAGCTTTGGGCTCTTTCCCGTAAACACAATTAGGTAATCACAATTAGGTAATCACACACACAAGTTGAAGAAATAAACTTGGCTATAGAAAGTGAGTTCATGGAATTTCTTGTTGCTCTCATAAATACTGGGTCAGAGAGCATTATAATAGCTGTTGTATATAACCCACCAAGGAACCAGAATAGGCTAGAAGTTTATGAGGAAAGTCATATAGGTACTATTGAAGTCATAAACTCAGTTGTTAACATGGCACGGGAGAGAAAATGTAGGATTTTGATTATGGGAGATTTTAATCATAAAGAGATAGATAGGATAAATCTTGACCAACACAGTGGTGAGGACTCATTCGGGGCAAGATTCCTAGATTGCGTACGAGGGAATTTCCTACACCAACATGTAATGGATCCAACGAGGGCCAAGGGTCGGGATGAGCCATCACTACTTGATATAGTATTC
Organism: Halocaridina rubra; assembly: GCA_037179515.1. Lineage (NCBI taxonomy): Eukaryota > Metazoa > Arthropoda > Malacostraca > Decapoda > Atyidae > Halocaridina > Halocaridina rubra. The sequence continues at coordinate 7,489 of JAXCGZ010002499.1, forward strand.
ACAAATAATGCGTTGGATATTGAAAAAATTGAGTATGAACCACCAATTGGAAAGAGTGACCACTGTGTGTTGTTGGTGGAGTATATCATTGAATATATTCTGCCTGAGAGTAGAGGCACTGAGGACATGAGGAGGAACTATCCGAAAGGAGATTACATAAAAATGAATGAGCTTTTTGCAATTATTGACTAGAGAACCTTATTTTACAACGAATCTGTACAAGAAATGTATGACATCTTTTGTGAGAAATATGGGAAGATAGTAGATTGCTGCTTACCTTTCACTAAAGTAGATGTAATTCATGGCAGAGAGAAATGGTTCGATAATGAGTGTAAAAGAGCTATGGAGTGGAGAGACAAATGCTGGAAAAGGTATAGGAGGAGAAAAAACATAAATGCCTGGCAAACCTACAAAAGATCAAGAAATGACTACCTAAGTAAACGAAGAGAGGCAGAGAGAGACTATGAGTGGGACATCACCAGGAAGGCTAAAGAAAATCCCAAGCTTTTCCACAGCTTTATCAGAGGAAAACTGAAGGTAATAGAACAGGTTTTAAGGCTAAAGAGAGAGGATGGAAGCATCACTGAGATGGATGAAGAGATCTGCAAAGAATTGAACAAGGAGTTTCAGTCAGTATTTACAGTAGAAAATACTCCACCCCCTCAGATTGCAGAGATAGAAGCTCAAGGGCCGGTATTAGAGAACATCAACCTTACAGCCACAGAGGTATGCAAAGCGCTGATGGAGTTAGATGTTCATAAAGCTACAGGTCCTGATAACATATCCCCTCATGTACTTAAAAAATGCGCAAACTCAATATCAGTGGCACTAAGTATCATATTTAAAAAGTCACTGGAGTCAGGGGAGACTCCAAGATGCTGGAAACAAGCAAATGTGATACCTATCTTCAAAAAGGGAAGGAGGGATACGGCTCTAAACTATAGACCAGTTTCCTTGACCATCATAGTTTGCAAAGTTATGGAGGAACTACTAAGGAAACATATCTCTCTTCACTTGGAATCCTTCAACTTTATGTCAGTGAGGCAACATGGCTTCAGAGAAGGTAGATCAACTGTAACAAACTTATTAGAATTCTATGATGAGGTAGGCCGAATCTTACAGGAAAGAGAGGGCTAGGCAGATTGCATATTCCTAGACTTCCAGAAAGCATTTGACACTGTAAGGAAATGCTTTTTCAGTGTAAGAGTAGTTGAAAATTGGAATTCGCTAAGCGAGGAGGTAGTTGATGCTATCTCAATCCATAGTTTTAAGGACAGGTATGATAAGTATCACTAAGTATAAAATGGAACCGATCAGGAGATGGGAAGATACGAGCTTTGGGCTCTTTCCCGTAAACACAATTAGGTAATCAGGTAATCCCACATACTTGTTGAAAATGTTTTTCCTTCTGCAACTCTCTCTCTCTCTCTCTCTCTCTCTCTCTCTCTCTCTCTCTCTCTCTCTCTCTCTCTCTCTCTGTATAGACGAGTATATATATATATATATATATATATATATATATATATATATATATATATATATATATATATATATATATATATATATATCTATATATATATATATATATATATATATATATATATATATATATATATATATATATATATATATATATATATATAGTTCTTTATTACATTGACTAGTATTTCAGCCTGTCTTTTTCATATTATTTATTCTCTTTTCTACTTGCTCTTAAGCTTCTGATTTTTCTTTGTCTCAACGTATTATTGGTGCTTAGATCCAATGAGGTCAATTATATTGCAGTCCCGGTGTCTCTCACAAACTGTTGTGCTGACGGGAAAGAGCCTGAAGCTTGTAACTTGCCGTCTCCGGACCGCTTCCATTTTGTACCTAGTGATAGTTATTGTACTTTTCCTTAATACTATGGACTGAGGAATTATTAACTACCTCCTCGCTTAGCCAGTTCCAATTATTCACTACGCTTACATCCTGCAAAGAAGTTTTCTTACGAAGCTTTAAACTATAACCTCTAGTTCTAGTGCCAGCCATATCAAAATATCGATCCTTATCCACTCTGTCATAATCTTGAAGGTATTTAAAATCCGTTACCATATCCCTCCAAATTCCCATAGCTTCGAGTGATGGTAAGTCTAATTCCCTCAGCCTCTCCTCATAACTGAAATTGCGTATTGCTGGCACCAGTTTCGTGGCAGGACTTCGAACTTTTTCCAACTTTACTACGTGCTTTTTCAAGTGTTGATTTTAAAAGGGGGCTGCATATTCAAGCATTGGCCTCACATAGGTGTTTTTGTGTATGTACGTGTTTCTTTTGTGAATATTATATGTTACCATAGTCAGTATATATATCTGTATGTATTTTATACATTTGTGGATGTAATATATATGTAAGCAAAGGACATGGCTTCCAAATCTTTAAGACTTTTAGATTTTCTCGTCGAGAGAGAGAGAGAATTTTAAGATTGCACACGTTAGCTTCAGCCAAAACTCAGGAGAATTTATTTAGGGAATGAGAAGAGCTTATGTGATTTTCAGTTTTCTCTCAGTTGATTGCACGCACAATTATCATTATTATTATTACTATTATTATTATTTTATTTTTATTAATATTATTGTTATTTTTATTAAAGTTGTTTTTGTTGCAGCTGCTGTTGTTTCTTATTTTTTTTTCCCATGGGGAAGGAGGAAATTAAAGGTATTAATGGGGAGTGGTATGTGTACCAAATGCTAAATGAGATTTTCTGTTTTTTTTTTTTTATATTTATACATGAGAGGCATGGGACAGTCGTTTTTCTCCTTATCAGAGCCTATGCTCGTTAAGATGCCGTTTCACCGTTACCCTATATGTGTATACTCACCATGACTGCTGAAGGACCCTTCACTGCCCTTACAGATGCTGTAAGAGCCATCATGGGGAGTTGAACTTGGGACATCCTTGGTGGGAGTCGAGCCCTTTTAAATCCACTTTTGTAACCTTAGAAATCGTGTAATTTTTTAATGAGTGTGACACCAGGACAGGCAAGAAAATTGCCCTCAGCAATAGAGACCCAGGTACAAAGAAAATATGAAGATGGAAAAAAGTAAAAGGTTAATGTAATTACACACAATAGGAAAAGGACTGGCCGAAAGAATTGTCAAGGTACTTAGAGCCTTCAGATATGACAGGGCTAGGCCCTGAGATGACAATAGATTTATTTTATGAAGGAAGATAGTGTGATGGAAAGAAGCAGTCGCTGCACTGACCAATCTGTGAGTACAAGTCTCCACACAGTGAATGTGAGACGAGACCACTTGGCGAGTGTTATTTGGCCTCGGAAGTCGGGGAGGGATGCAACTCTCCAACTCATCAAAGCACTGATGGAAGTAGTGGTGATAGAAGAGTGAAAGGGATGATAACTTACGGTGAAGAGAAAGAGAATCCAGATTAAAAGTATGAAAAGGGTCATTTATGAGTCTGACTGCCTTATATTCAACCCTATCAAGGAAATAAGTATATGAAGAAGCACACCAGATGTGCAAGCAGTATTCTAAGCAGGGACAGATAAGACCTTCATAGACTTAACGTAACTGTAAAGAGGAAAAGTAATGATGAAAACGAAATAGAACCCCCAATTATTTGGATGCAGATTTAGAAATATGGATTATGCAATTCCTCCAAGACAAGTTAGAGGCTGTCTTCATTTCTGTTATGGTAATACAGTTAAGAGGGTAAATTTCGTTAGTTTTGAAGACAATGGGGGTATCAGGAGGAGAAGAAGATAAAGAGAAAGCTAGAAACTGTGTCTTGGAAGTATTACATTTAACTAAATTCTGGGTGCCCTGCTCAGATACATTCTGCAAATTGGAGTTGAGAGTAGAAGAAAGATTGATACGAAAGTGATTATGAGTTGTAGATAAAGGTTGTGAAGACAAGGCAGAGGAAAAATGAAGGGTAGAATCATCGGCAAAGGCGTGAAGAAGAGAGGAGGATGGGGAATGAAGAAGATCGTTGATGAAGAGAAGGAACAGAGTAGGTGAAAGAACAGAGCCCCGTGGAACACCACTGGTAAAAGGGACTGGGCTAGATGTTGCAACTTCAATGACCAAAGATATAAAACGGTCAGAAAGAAGACTGGAAATCAGAGAGAAAGGGTAAAGCCATAAGCAGGGACATGACGACAAAGGATACCCCATAGTTCCTCAGAGATGATGACCATAAATGAGTAAGATGGGACAGGAGGTCAGCAGTGGATCTTGCCTTGTGGAAGCCGTACTGGTGATTGGAGATGAGTGAGTGAGATTCAAGACATTTCCAGAAGTGAGAATTGAGCAAAGTTTCGAAAGCTTTAGCGATTGAAGAGATTAAGGCAATAGGCCAGTAGTTTGAAGGAATAGAGCGGTCAACTTTTGAAGGAACAGGTTGCACTAGAGCATGCTTCCAGTATGAAGGATAAGTACTGGTTGAGAGAATGAGGCAAAAACAATGCCAAAGCATAGGAACCAGTTCATCTGCAAACTCCTTAAGGAACCTTGTAGGGATAACATCGAGACCAATAGCATTCATCATTTTTTGTGAGCGAAGATCCATATGAACTTTGCATGAAGGAAGAGTAAGGGATGGCATAGGTATAGAGAGAGGTAGAGAATGAGGGACAGGTGTGCTAGAATCATTTACGGAATAATTTGAAGAAAAATGAGAGCCAGAGAGAGTGGCTTTGTGAGTGGGAGAGCAAGCTATAGAACCATCAGAACGAGTGAGAGGGGAAAGCTTGAGTTACAGAAGTTTATGGAAAGGTTCTTGGCTAAGAAACAGAAACATTTATCAATGGGAGAGGAGTTAAAATCATCAACTTTCCTTCTTATAAAGGAAGCTTTAGACCTTCGAATCTGAGCGGTGCAGCGATTCCTAGCTGTAATAAAAGCAGAGTGAGTTATATCAGTTGTTGTTACTATTATCGCTCAAGGAGGGGTAATATATGAACTCTATATTTTTGAGATATTCTATCTACCTTGGCTGTTTCCCCCTTTAATTGAGGGGTAGCCAACATTAAAAAAAGAAAATAATAAGGGGATTACTTTGCTCTATGGGCAATGACAAGGGAGCTAGCGACCGTCCAGATGGCACTACTGGAGTGCCGCAACCCATCCTCCCGGCTCTTCCACAACCTGTGTCGCTTCACGACTGCCAAATCCCCTACTGCCCCTACCACAGGGCTACCTCTGTAAGATGCGCCCCCTGGTAACAGCAGATGCCCATCAGAGCTGCTTCACAATCACTCGCCACTCATTCCTATTCCTAGCACGCTCACTTGCTTCCCTCACATCCACCCTTCTATCATTCAGGGCTCTCCGTACTCCATCCATCCATCCAAACCTAGGCCTCCCTCTAGCATTTCTCCCATCAGTTCTCGCATTCATCACCTTTTTCAGCAGTCTTTCATCATCCATCCTTTCCACATGGCCAAACCATCTCAGAAGATTCATATCTACTCTGGCTGCAATTTCCCTCCTCACACCCATTCTTGCTCTCACCACTTCATTCCTAACCCTATCCAACCGAGATACCCCAATCATACTCCTCAGACAATTCATCTCAAACACATTTAGTTCCGTCTCTCACTTACTTTCATACCCCATAACTTTGATCCATACATCACAGTTGGCACAACCACTTTTTCATACAAAACTTTCTTAACATTCATTTCCAACCCTCTATTCTTCATCACTCCTTTCAACACACCCAAATCTTTTCATCCTTCATTCACTCTGTGACACACATCTGCTTCCACTCCACCATTTGCAGCTATAACCGAGCCTAACTACTTAAATTGACCAACTTCCTCAAGTGTCTCTCCAATCAACATATTATTCTATCCAGCACTATCCTCATTTCTTGTACACCTCATAACCTTACTCTTTCCCACATTCACTCACAACTTCCTTCTCTCACACACCATTCCAAATTTTGACACTAACTGACACAGCTTCTCCTCTGAATCTGTCACCGCCACAGTATCATCTGCAAACAGCAACTGATTCAGCTCCCACTCGTTATCATCCCCATCTACCATTCTCAAACCTCGACCACGCACTCGCTCATTCACCTCTCTTATGACTCCATCAATATACAAATTGAACAGCCATGGCGACATCATACATCCCTGTCTCAGTCCCACACTCACTGGAAACCACTCACTCACTTCAACCCCTACCCTAACACAAGCTCTACTGCCCTCATACAAACTCTTCACTGCATGCAACAGTTTATTATTAATTCCATATAACCTCAAAACATTCCACATAGCCTCCCTATCAGCTCTATCATACGCTTTCTCCAGATCCAAAAATAAAAATACACTTCCTTACCCTTAGGTAAATATTTCTCACATAACTGCCTAACTATAAAAATCTGATCTATACAATCTCTATCTCTCTTAAAACCACTCTGCACTTCCGTGGTCACGTTTTCTGTCTTATCCCTAATCCTATTAACCAGTATCCTACCATACACTTTTCCTACCACACTCAATAAACTTATACCCCTAAAATTACTGCATTCATACACATCTCCCTTACCTTTGTATAGGGGCACTATACAAGCAATCACCCATTCCACTGGCACCATTGACAATATAATGCATATATTAAACACTCTCACTAACCATTCCAATGCAGTCACACCCCTTTCTCTCAACATCTCCGCTCTCACACCATCCATTCCAGGTGCTTTACCTGCTTTCGCTTCATACAATGCCCTTTTCACCTCCTCTCTTGTAGTCTCTCTCTCATTTTCATCTCCCATTACTGGCACTTGAACACCCCCCACTGCCACTATAGCTGCCTCTCTATCTTCCTCAACATTCAGCAAGCACTCAAAATATTCTGTCCATCTTTCTCTTGCACCGTTCCCTCTTAACATCTGTCCATTCACATCTTTCACTGTCTCTTCCATCCTCGATCCACCCTTCCTTACTCTCTTCACTTCTTTCCAACACTTCTTTTTATTCTCCTTATATGACCTACTCAAATCCTGTCCCCAGCTAACATTTGCCAACCTCTTCTCTTCCTCTACCTTCCGTTTGGTTTCCACATTTTTCTCCCTATATCTTTCATACTTTTCCCTACTGTTGCACTGCAGCCATTCCTCAAAAGCCCTCTTTTTCTCTTCCACCTTCATTTTCACCCCTTCTTTCCTCCACTCGCTGCCCCTCCGCATGCCACCTCCAACAAACCTCTTTCCACACACATCACTTGCATGTCCCGCAAAACATTCTTTCATCATCCAACATTCCTCCTCTAACTCCACAACTTCTCTTTCTTTCACCCTGTCATATGCCAATTTCAACCTGTCCTGATATTCCTGTCTCTTCTCTGGCTTTTTCAAGTCTTCCACCTTCACCATTTCCCTTCTACATTCCCCCCACTCTATTTACCCACTCTTTTGATACTACCACTTTTGCTTCAATCAAAAAATTATCAGACATCCCAGCAGCCACACCCCTAAATTCATGCACATCTTTCACTCTACCAATTATGCTCTTTGCTACCAACACATAATCCATCAATGCTCTTTCTTTCACTCTTCCATTTGCCACTCATATCCATGTATACTTATTTATTAATTTCTTCTTGAAAAAACTATTACCTATAATCAACTCTTGCTCCAGACACATATCTAACAGTCTGTCGCCACTCTCATTCCCACCTGGTACCCCATACTTCCCTACAACACCTTCTACCTCTCCATCACCCACTCTGGCATTCAAGTCACCCAACAGAACTACATAGTTCCTTCTACTCAGACCATCCACACACCTAGTTAACTCAATCCGGAATTTATCCTGCTCTTCCTCACTTCTCTCACATCCAGGCCCTTACGCACTAACAAAAGCCCAGCATTCCCTACCTATCCTAGCCCTCACCCACATTAGCCTAGATGACACTTGTTTTCATTCCACTTCCTTATTTACCATCCATTCACTCAGCAATAATGCCACACCTTCTCTCGCTCTTCCCCTTTCAACCTCAGACACCCTACCTGTCACATCACCAAATGCCACTTCTCCTTTTCCTTTCATCTTCGTCTCACACAATGTCAATACATCCATGCTCCTCCTACCAAACATATATCCAATCTCACATCTTTTGCTGTCTATCGTTTTTGAGATACATTGTACAATGACATTAGAACAAAGGCCTTCTCTGTGAGGTTGTCATTTCCATTCTGTGGTTGTGATATTCAAATCTTGTTGTGTAAACAGCAAGCAAATGGCAGAAGGCAGGGGTTAGGAGAAATTTCTAATCATTTGTCTTGTTATTGCGAAGAATATTTACGAGGTAGATTTTATTTAAGTAATTTGGTCTAGGTTAAGGTTTGACAATCATGATAGTCTGTGGTTCCTGGTTGAAAAATTCTCTTCCACTAATTTACATCTTCAAGTGAAACAACTGTACTAATTTTTGAAGTAAGATCTTGAAGCTCAGCCTTTGAATGGTCCATTAATATCTTCACTTTGAAGCTGCTCTTAAGCTTTTGAGTGAAGTTTATCAGATTTCTCATCAAAACCCTGAAGTTCCAGTGCCATGATTAGTCTATTGATGTCCGGTTAAATTTACTCTTCAGCTTCAGGCAAAGCTTTAACGGTTTTATTTCTTTTTAACGAAATCATGAATTTTCAGCTTCTTGTGCGGTCGATACATCTCATCTGCTTGTGTCAGCAAATTTTTAAATACAATCTTGAAGAGTCAACTTTTGTGTGATCCTAAATGTCTTCAAGTTGAACCTGTTTTGAAGCTACGAGCGAAACTTTAACAGCCTTCGATATAATTCCGTGAAATCGTAACTGGGCGGTCCTTAAATCTCTTCAGCATGAATCTAATCCTCAGCATCAAAAGAATTTTGTGCAGTGTTCATAGTAATACCCCGAAGTTTCAGAATTTCTACGGTCTCTTGAAGTCAAAAATACTCTGCTATTAACGAGATTTTTTTTTTAAATACAACTCCAAATTTCGAAGTTTGATTCTTTGATGATCCATTAAGTGCTTCAGTTAAATCTGCTCTAAACATTAACAGTTTTTTTTAATAGAATCATACTAATAGACCGTTATTTAATATCAACAGTTTTAAGCTAAGCTTCATGTTCTTGTAATTCTCAAGCAGTTTTCAGAAAAAAATCACGAATTATCCGTCTTTTGACTGTCCATGTTTGTCATTAGCGTCCAGTTACTTTTCAACTTCAGCTACATCTATAACCATTGAAATCAATAAGTGTATGGACAAATTCAGGCTTCATTAATCCATTCGTGGCTTCAGTTGAAGCTGTTTCAATTAATCTTGTCACTTTTTGGAATAAATCCATGTCATTATTTCAAGTGAAGCTTACATTCAGCTGTAGGTCCAGATTAAACAGTTATCAGAATAAAGCCATGAACTTTCAGTCTTGACTGCTCTCTGATATCATCAACGTGAAGCTGCTCTACAGCTTTAATTGAAGCTTTGCCAGTCTCCAATGCAAATCTGCAAAGCTTCAGGCTTGAATTTAATATTCAGCTTTATTTGAAACGTAATAGTTTTCCTATGCAAATATGTAAATTTTCAGACATTCTTCAGTGCTCTGATGTCATCAGTTTGAATCTCCTCTTCAGCTCGCAGTAGATATCCTTGAAGATTAAAATGCTACGGTACTAATTCATTGGTATGAAGAGTATCTTAGTTATCAGCTTGAAACTTTATTGCACTAAGTCACACGTGGAAGAAGTGCCACATGTGTATTTCTTTACCAGTTATATCCAGCTCTCTCTCTCTCTCTCTCTCTCTCTCTCTCTCTCTCTCTCTCTCTCTCTCTCTCTCTCTCTCTCTCTCTCTCTCTCTCTCTCTCTCTCTCTCTCTCTCCTCTCTCTCTCTCTCTCTCTCTGAGACACTTGTTTCCTGTGTGTGTGTATATATATATATATATATATATATATATATAATATATATATATATATATATATATATATATATATATATACATACATATACCGTGGCTGTTTC
>JAXCGZ010002499.1:32500-52519 GCA_037179515.1 Halocaridina rubra
TCGTAGTAAGATTGAATAGCAGCCACTTGTGTAGGTAAGCATGACTGCGATTTCAGTACGTAATGTACAGTCTATGTATTATGTATAAGTGGTGTTTGAAAGTATTTTGGACATTTTTTATCATTAAATATATATAGATCTATGCATGTTTTATATCTTTCTATATATTTTTATGAATGTTTATCTGTTTGTCAGTGTATATATGTATTTATATATTTATTTATTTATTTATTTATTTATTTACTTATATATGCTATTTATATAACTATATCACTAATATATATATATATATATATATATATATATATATATATAATATATATATATATATATATATATATATATATTCTCTTTTTATAATTGTATCTCTATAACCTTTTTAAAGCATTTTGACTAGGAAAAAATAGTGATGTCGGATGGTTCAGGGAGTACTCGTTGAATATACAGGGATTATAGTAATAAATCACCAATATGCTAATGATGAATTGGGACCGGGCTTCGCACAAAATATAAGATTAGATACAAAATTTAATAATAAAAAGAATAACCTAACATAGCCTAGTGTAACCTATCCAAATCTAAGCGAAGAATTTGGACCTATAGAAATTTTAGATTCCAGTTATTCATGAGCTTATATATATATATATATATATATATATATATATATATATATATATATATATATATATATATATATTGATTAGCAGGTTGGACATGGCACCAGCCGCCCGTTGAAAGACTACGACTGAAGGTTTTAAGATTCAGCTAGGACTGGTCCAGACAGTCCCGGGTTGTGTCTTCCTTCAGGACGGTTCTTTTCCTCATGCCTACGTCTACACTGATTATTCTGGCGTATTCATTACACATCTATTGCTATTCCATTACATTTTACAAATCACAACACTCCTTACATCTGTCCCTTTTTCTCTCATTTTTCTATATATTTGCTACTATTTATGGAAGGTCCACAGCTAATGGCCCCCAGTACCCGGCATAGAGGGGTGCGAAGAATCGCTGGGGTTAGTGTTGACTCCACTATTGGCTTGAGGGCAGACACGCTTGGTGGTAGTAATGGTTCTGCCCTTAACTCTACACTAATCTAACATTCGTGGGCTGACCTCTAATCTTTCGTCTGTGGAACAGCACTTGAGTACTTTCCTCCCTAACCTCCTCCTGTCTGAAACCCAGCTGTTTATACATGCTTCCACTGACCCATATCAAGTCTCTCACTATAATCTGTATACTCGTTTTTGTTCCATGGTCTCTGGCTTAAAATCTATCTCTCCACTACCACTGTTTTATTTTGCTGCTGCTACTGTTCTCCAAACTCTACCGAGTTTGTGTCTTTCTCTGAATATCTGTCCTTGTGCCATGAGTCCTTGCTATCTCCTCACCCACATGCCGAAGTTCTCTACATTGGAGACTTCAATATACACCACAGTGAGTGGCTTAATTCTTCTCACACTGATGTGAGAGGAAGTGAGGCCCATGATTTCTCCATTACCCACGATCTTGAACAAATTATCAAACATCCTACTCGTGTTCCTGATCGTCACGAACATGCAGCAAACACTCTTGACCCATTTCTTACTTCTAATCCTTTAAACTACTCTTATTTTGTGCTATCCTCTCTTGACAAATCTGACAACTCTGATCTCAATCTCTTCCATTTTTGCTCCCCCTTCACCAATCCCTCCTACTCAGCGCCACCTTTGGCACTTTGAGCGTACTCAAAATGAAAATTTACGTAACTTCTTATTTGACTTCCCATGGGATGACTACTGCTTTCGGTCCCACAACCATGATCGGGTAGCTCTAAAAGTTGCCGAGATCATGCCCTCGAGAATGGAGGCGTACATCCCCTCTTCTGCAAAAGCTTTCTCTCCCCCTAATCCTTGGTTTGACTGTGCCTGCTCCATGGCTATCCAGGCCAGAAATCGGGCACACAGATCTTACCAAGCCTCTCCTTCCGATTTACCTCGCTATGCTTTTGTTGTTGCAGGAATCACTGTATTGCTTAGATTCGAAGGTCTAAGGCTTCCTTTATAAGAAAGAAAGTTGATGGCCTTAACTCCTCTCCCACTGACAAATGCTTCTAATCATTAGCCAAAAACTTCTGTTCTTTGGCTCATATTTTTCTGAAAACTTCTGTAAGCGATTCCAGTGCACCACCTGTTCCTCAGTCTTTACCCCTCAATAACCCTATGCCTTCCCCTATCCTTTCTTCATTCAAGTTCATAAGGTTCCTCGATCGCTAAACACGAACGAGGCACCTGGTCCTGTTGGTATCCCTGCAAGGTTCCTTAAGGAATTTGCAGATGAACTGGCTCCCGTGCTTTGCCATCTTTTTTGCTTCATTCTGTCAACCTGTATCTATCCTTCATCTTGGAAGAATGCTCTAATTCAAATTGTTCTTTAGAAGGGTGACCAGTCTATTCCTTCAAACTACCGACCTATTGCCCTAACCTCCTCTATTCCTAAAGTTTTTGAAACTTTGCTCAATGCTCACTTCCTGAAATGCCTTGAATCTAACTCACTTATCTCCGATCACCAGTACAGCTTCCGCAAGGCAAGATTCACTAGTGACCTCCTGTCCTATCTTACTCATGTATGGTCATCTTCTCTGAGGAACTATGGGGAATCCTTTGTAGTCGCCCTTGATATCCCTAAGGCTTTTGACAGAGTCTGGCACAAGGCTTTGTTGGCCAAACTCCCTGCCTATGGGTTTATCTGTTGGCCAAACTCCCTGCCTATGGGTTTACCCCTTCTTTTTGTTCTCTGATTTCCAGATTTCTTTCTGACCGTTTTATATCTATAGTTGTTGATGGTGCGACATCTAGCCCTATCTCTGTTACCAGCGGTGTTCCACAGGGCTCTGTTCTTTTACCTACTCTCTTCCTTCTCTTCATCTATGATCTTCTACAATCCCCATCTTCCACTCTTATTCATGCCTTTGCTGATGATTCTACTCTTTAATTTTCCTCAGCCTTTTCTTCACAACCTTCATCTGCTACTCGTAATCAGTCTCGTATCACTCTTTCTTCTGCTCTCAACTCCGATATGCAGAGGGTATCTGAGTGGGACACTCAAGATTTACTTAAATTCAATGCCTCCAAGACAGTTTCAGGCTATCTCTTTATCTTCTTCTCCTCCTGATAATCCTATTGTCTTCAAAACTAACGAAATTTACCCTCTTAATTCTATCAACATATTAGGAATCCATATAGCTCTAACTTGTCTTGGAGGAATCACATAATCCAAATTTCTAAATCTTCATCCAAAAAAATTCGGGTTTTTGTTTCATTTCCATCTTTACTTTTCCTCTTTACAGCTACTTAAAATTTATAAGGGTCTTATCCGTCCCTGCTTAGAATACTGCTCACACATCTGGGGTGCTTCATATACTTACCTCCTTGATAGGGTTGAATCTAAGACAGTCAGACTCATTAATGATCCTTCTCTTACTTCTAACCTGGATTCTCTCTCTCTTCACCGTAAGGTATCTTGCCTTTCTCTTTTCTGTTGCTACTACTTTCATTGCTGCTCTGATGAGTTGGCGAGTTGCATGCCTTCCCCACTGCCGAAGCCGCTCATCACTCGCCAAGCGGCCTCATCTCACAGGTACTGTGTGGACATTTGTAGATTGTGGATTGGTCGGTGCAGCGACTTCTTCTTCCCATCTACCTCCACTCTGGAACTCTCTTCCTCCTTTTGTCTTTCCTAATTCTTATGACCTATCATCCTTCAAAAAGCGGATCAATCGTCATCTCAGGGCCTAGTCCTCCATATCTCTGGGTCCACTGTACCTTGACTATTTTTTCTGTCTGTCGTTTTTCTTTTTGTGATATTACCTCATTTCTGCCTTGTACTTAACTTTTTTCTTTTCCTTTGTCTTGATGTTTTCTTGTGCCCGGGCCTTTATTGATTAGGGTAGTTTTTGTCTGTCCCGGTGTCACTCTCATGAAAAAAATAATAAATAGAAAATATATATATACATTTTTTTTCATTTTTTTTATTCATTAAACAATTATCTTACATCTTAAACATGTGGTTTTGTATACGTAAATTTTCATTTCCCTTTAAAAAGGAAGTGAATTTAAATAAACATGGAAAATCGTGACTTATAGTCAAGAAGGGAGTGAGAGATCTCCTTTGCGGGACGCCTTTACGGCCACACTCGGATTGGCTAAAATTTTTCATCCATGAGTTCTGGAAGCCAATAGAAATGCACGAATGCAAATCTTACTTTCTAATTCACATATTAGATATCAACTTTATTCTCACTGAGTGGTTAAAATCTTCTTCCAATTGGATTTTGCAATGCCTTACCTTATATTTTGATTCTGTTTTCAGTGGTATCTTTTACTATGGTGGGTATTGCAGTAGTGGTCGCATTTACGGATATTTGGGGAAACCATGTTTTAGAGTTCGAAGAAGGGGGGAGGATGTAGACGAGAATGGAAGACCTTTTTGGGTAAATAGAGAGAACTGGAAGGAAGTTAGGGCAAGGGGGGGGAGAAGCTAAGAAGAGATACTCACTTCCCCTCGTATTCTTCATGATATTTCGAGGATAAGAGCAGTGAAATGAGGAGTGATAAGGAGGAAAGGAGAGTGAGATGCATGGGAAGTTGGTGAAGAAGAGATGAGTCGCCAAAGGGTTAAGAGGATACAACCAACGCCATTTGGCTTTCACCAATTTTCTACATTAAACTTAGGTAATATATAAGTTAAATGGAAAGCCGGAGAATAGTGAGAAAGAGGAAGGGAAGCAAAGACGAAATCGGAATAGATGTTGATGAGAAAAAAGAAGAAGAAATGGAGGTGTTTTGTGTCTTTGTGTACATTATATATGTGTGGATAAATAAAGGCTATAGTACACAAAGCAAGCAGAGGATTGATAATAGAGGATGTTATTGATCTGATGCAGACGCTCTAGTTGATATCTTCGACTTATTTAAGGCTTATGAAACTATTTTACAAATTGTTGATAAATCATGATGATAAGTTTGAAGCAATATTATGGAGTAATAATAATAATAATAATAATAATAATAATAATAAACGCTATAAAAATATTTATCATCATTATTAGCAAATAAAAAACCCCGTTTTAATGTAATTTATCCCAGACTATTAAGGCTTTGATCTGGCCACCCCTTTTAAGAAGGGGATTATATATATATATATATATATATATATATATATATATATATATATATATATATATATATATATATATATATATATATATATATGATCCCAATTGTAATGAGGGTGCTCGAGTCAAAGCATACTAGGGGAATAGTTGGATTTTCCTCCAGAACCTCCTCATGTGTTTTGACTTTGCGGAGGAGATGCAAAAGGAGGATTTCCAGTCCGATCTGAATACCCCCATTTGCTTGTTTTTTTTTTATGAGTTTGACACCGGGACAGTCAGAAACTGCCCTAATCAATAAAGGCCCGGGCACAAGAAAACACCAAGATGAAGGTAAAGATAAAGGTTAAGGACAAGGCAGAGATGAGGTAATATCACACAAAGGAAAACGATAGACAGAAAAAACAGTCAAAGTACAGAGGACCCAGAGATATGGAAGACTAGGCCCTGAGATGACGATAGATCCGCTTTTTGAAGGATGATAGGTCATAAGAATTAGGGAAAACAAAAGGAGGAAGAGAGTTCCAGAGTCTGGAGGTAGATGGGAAGAAGCAGTCGCTGCACCGACCAATCCGCGAGCTACAAATCTCCACACAGTACCTGTGAAATGAGCCCGCTTGGCGATTGTTACTCGGTCTCGGCAGTGGGGGAGGGATGCAACTCGCCAACTCATCAGTGCAGCGATGGAAGTAGTAGTGATAGAAAAAATAAAGGCAAGATACCTTACGGCAAAGAGAGAGAGAATCCACATAAGAAGTAGAGAAGGATGCTTAATGAGTCTGACTGCTTTAGATTCAACCCTATCAAGGAGATAAGTATAAGTAGAAGCACCCTAGATATGTGAGCAGTATTCTAAGTAGGGATGGATAAGACCTTATAAATTTTAAGTAGCTGTAAAGAGGAAAAATAATGACGGAAATGAAACAAAACCCCCAAATTTTTGGATGAAGATTTAGAAATTTGGATTTTATGATTCTTCCAAAACAATTTAGAGGCTATATTGATTCCTAATATGATGATAGAATTAAGAGGGTAAATTTCGTTAGTTTCGAAGACAATAGGGCTATCAGGAGGAGGAGATAAAGAGATAGCCAGAAACTGTCTTGGAGGCATTTGATTTAACTAAATTTTGTGTGCCCCACTCAGATACCCTCTGCAAATCGGAGTTGAGAGTAGAAGAAATGGTGATACAAGGCTGATAACAAGTAGCAGATGAAGGTTTTGAAGAAAAGGCTGAGGAAAAGTGAAGGGTAGAATCATCAGCAAAGGCATGAATAAGAGTGGACCATGGGGATTGTAGAAGATCATTTATGAAGAGAAGGAACAGAGTAGATGAAAGAACAGAGCCCTGTGGAACACCACTGGTAACAGAGAAAGGGCTAGATGTCGCACCATCAATAACAACAGATATAAAATGGTCAGAAAGAAAACTATAAATCAGAGAACAGAAAGAAGGGGTAAAGCCATAGGCAGGGAGTATGGCCAACAGAGCCTTGTTCCAGACTCTGTCAAAAGCCTTAGAGATGTCAAGGGCGACGACAAAGGATTCCTCTTAGTTCCTCAGAGAAGATGACCATACATGAGTAAGATAGGACAGGAGGTCACTAGTGGATCTTGCCTTGCGGAAACCGTACTGGTGATCAGAGATAAGTGAGTTAGATTCAAGGCGTTTCAGGAAGTGAGCATTGAGCAAAGTTTCGAAAACTTTAGGAATAGAGGAGGTTAGGGCAATAGGTCAGTAGTTTGAAGGAAAAGACTGGTCACCCTTCTTAGGAACAGGTTGAACTAGAGCATGGTTCCAAGATGAAGGATAGATAGTGGTTGACAGAATAAGGCGAAAAACACGGCAAAGCACGGGAGCCAGTTCATATGCAATCTCCTTAAGGAACCTTGCAGGGATACCATCGGGACCAGATGCCTTGTTCGTCTTTAGCGAGCGAAGAACCTTATGAACTTTTAGTGAAGAGAGGATAAGGGAGGGCATAGGGTTATTGAGGGGTAAAGATTGAGGAACCGGCATGCTGGAATCGTTTATAGAAGAGTTGGCAGAACAATGAGAGCCAAAGAGAGTGGCTTTGTCAGTGGGAGAGCAAGTTATAGAACCATCAGAACGAATGACACACACACACACACACACACACACACACACACACACACACACACACACACACACACACACACACACACACACACACACACACACACACACACACACACACACACACACACACTGGAGTCATGGGAGATTCCAAGATGCTGGAAACAAGCAAACGTGATACCTATCTTCAGAAAGGGAAGGAGGGATACGGCTCTGAACTATAGACCAGTTTCCTTGACCAGCATAGTTTGCAAAGTTATTGAGAAACTACTAAGGAAACATATCTCTCTTCACTTGGAATCCTTCAACTTTATGTCAGTGAGGCAACATGGCTTCAGAGAAGGTAGGTCAACAGTAACAAACTTATTATAATTTTATGATAAGGTAAGCCGAATCTTACAGGAAAGAGAGGGCTGGGCAGATTGCATATTCCTAGACTTCCAGAAAGCGTTTGACACTGTTCCACATGGGTGACTTATTAGGAAGCTACAAGCAGAGGCTAGAATAGGTGGAAATGTCTTGGAATGGATAAAAAC
Organism: Halocaridina rubra; assembly: GCA_037179515.1. Classification (NCBI taxonomy): domain Eukaryota; kingdom Metazoa; phylum Arthropoda; class Malacostraca; order Decapoda; family Atyidae; genus Halocaridina; species Halocaridina rubra. Next base: position 40,290 of record JAXCGZ010002499.1, read on the forward strand.
TTACTTAGAAGGAAAGGAACAGAGGGTTAGAGTAAGACACTCAGTGTCTGAATGGAGAAGAGTTAGTAGTGGAGTTTCACAGGGTTCAGTATTAGGGCCACTTTTGTTCCTTGTATATGTAAATGACCTACCAGAGTCTGTAAATTCATTCATGAATATGTTTGCAGATGATGCAAAGATTGTGAAGAACATAGGAAACGAGAACAATGGTAGAGAACTTCAGGAAGATCTAAATAGTCTGCATGAGTGGTCAGAAAAGTGGCTAATGAAAATCAATACTTCAAAATGTAAGGTAATGAGAATGGGTACAAGTGCAAGAAGGCCCAAGCTTGACTACTCGGTGGCTGGAGTACAACTTCAAGAGACAGAAAATGAGAGAGATCTAGGAGTAAACATACTGGCAGATTTGTCTCCAGAAATACATATAAATGGCATAGTAAGGGCAGCATATGCATTCTTATCAAATGTAAGGGTAGCCTTCAGGCACATGGACAAGGAAATGTTCAGAAATATTTATGTAACCTATGTGAGGCTAAAACTTGAATATGCAGCCCCCTTTTGGAATCCGCACTTGAAAAAGCAAATAGCTAAGCTTGAAAAAGTATAAAGTCATGCCACGAAACTAGTGCCAGAAATACGCAATCTCAGTTATGATGGGAGGCTGAGGGAATTAGACTTATCATCACTCGAAGCTAGAAGAGTGAGGGGGGATATGGTGACAGTCTTCAAATTCCTTCATGGTTATGATAGAGTCGATAGGGATCGATATTTTGGTATGGCAGGCTCTAGAACTAGACGTCATAATTTGAAGCTTCGTAAGAAAACTTCATTGCAGGATGTAAGGCAATACTTTTTCTGTGTAATAGTAGTTTATAATTGGAATTCACTAAGCGAGGAGGTAGTTAATGCTATCTCAATCCATAGTTTTAAGGACAGGTATGATAAGTATCACTAAGTAGAAAATGGAACCGATTTGGAGACAGGAAGATACGAGCTTTGGACTTTTTTCCGTAAACACAAATAGGCAATCACACACACACACACACACACTGCTCTCTTCTGAGAGAGACGAGATTGCTGCTTGGAATGTTCAGATTAAGGAAAACATTGAACAGTTCAGAAAAGAGTTCCAGGAGCTGAATATGGAAAATGATGCCATGAAAACGTCCTTTGCTGATGCACTAAAGGGGAATGTGGCAGTAAAAGAGGCTGTAAAGGTGGTGGCACTGGAAAACATACAAACAGTTGACTATAAAGAGACAGTAATCGAAAAAATGAAAGACGTTGTGATGGAAAGGGCAAACCCACTCATCAGACAGGCACTTGATAAGGAGAAGACAGTGGTAATCTCAGGCATAAGTGAATCCCAGGAGCCAACATGGCAGGGGAGACTTGAAGAAAATAAAGCTAACGTTGTAGACCTGATAAGAAAGCTTGGAGTAGTATGTGGTCCTGAGGATATTGTAAACATACACCAACTAGGTAAATATTCGAGGGAAGGAAAGCCGAGACCAACAAAAGTAACCTTTGAGAGAGGGGAGACATGTAGGGAAATATTGTTGAGAAAAAAAAGTCTAAAAGACCTTCAAGAATACAAAGAAGTGTTCATTAGACGATACAGAACACAGGAAGAGATGGGAAAGATCAAAAACTTGTTGCAAGAGGCAAGAAGGTTAAATGATGAAAGAAATGAAGAAGAGAAGAAAAATTTTCGTTACAGAATACTTCCAGACAAAGGGGAGATAAAGAAGATAATGACAGAAGATCAGGGGATGGGGCCTCATTAAGATTGTTATACACAAATGCTGATGGATTAGCTGGTAAGGCAGTAGAATTAAAAGATAGGATTCACAACAGTAAGGCAGATATAGTAGCAATTACAGAGACTAAGTTGAGTGAGGACATAAACAGTGTCACAGTTTTTCCTAAGGGCTTCAGAATACTAAGGGTCGAAAGATCTGAGAGGACTGGTGGAGGGATAGCACTGCTCATAAGTGAGAGGATTCAAGTTGAAGAAATAAACTTGGCTATAGAAAGTGAGTTCAGGGAATTTCTTGTTGCTCGCATAAATACTGGGTCAGAGAGCATTATAATAACTGTTGTATACAACCCACCAAGGAACCACAATAGGCTTGAAATTTATGAGGAAAGTCATATAGGTACGATTGAAGTCATAAACTCAGTTGTTAACATGGCGCGGGAGAAAAAATGTAGGATTTTGATTATGGGAGACTTTAATCATAAAGAGATAGATTGGATAAATCTTGACCCACACAGTGGTGAGGACTCATTTGGGGCAAGATTCCTAGATTGCGTACAAGGGAATTTCCTACACCAACATGTAATGGAACCAACAAGAGCCAGGGGTGGGGATGAGCCATCACTACTTGATCTGGTGTTCACAGATAATGTGTTGGATATTGAAAATATTGAGTATGAACCACCAATTGGAAAGAGTGACCACTGTGTGTTGTTGATGGAGTATATCATTGAAGACATTCTTCCTGAGAGTAGAGGCACTGAGGACATGAGGAGGAACTATCCGAAAGGAGATTACATCAAAATGAATGAGCTTTTTGCAGTTATTGACTGGAGAACCTTATTTTACAACAAATCTGTACAAGAAATGTATGACATCTTTTGTGAGAAATATGGGAAGATAGTAGATTGCTGCATACCTGTCACCAAAGTAGGTGTAATTCATGCCAGAGAGAAATGGTTCGATAATGGGTGTAAAAGAGCTAAGGAGTGGAGAGACAAATGCTGGAAAAGGTATAGGAGGAGAAAAAACATAAATGCCTGGCAAACCTACAAAAGAGCAAGAAATGACTACCTAAGTAAAAGGAGAGAGGCAGAGAGAGATTATGAGAGGGACATCACCAGGAAGGCTAAAGAAAATCCCAAGCTTTTCCACAGCTTTATCAGAGGAAAACTGAAGGTAAAAGAACAGGTTTTAAGGCTAAAGAGAGCGGATGGAAGCATCACTGAGACGGACGAAGAGATCTGCAAAGAATTGAACAAGGAGTTTCAGTCAGTATTTACAGTAGAAAATACCCCACCCCCTCAGATTGCAGTGATAGAAGCTCAAGGGCCGGTATTAGAGAACATCAACCTTACAGCCACAGAGGTATGCAAAGCGCTGATGGATTTAGATGTTCATAAAGCTACAGGTCCTGATGACATATCCCCTCATGTGCTTAAAAAATGCGCAAACACAATATCAGTGGCACTAAGTATCATATTTAAGGAGTCACTGGAGTCGGGGGAGATTCCAAGATGCTGGAAACAAGCAAATGTGATACCTATCTTCAAAAAGGGAAGGAGGGATACGGCTCTGAACTATAGACCAGTTTCCTTGACCAGCATAGTTTGCAAAGTTATGGAGAAACTACTAAGGAAACATATCTCTCTTCACTTGGAATCCTTCAACTTTTTGTCAGTGAGGCAACATGGCTTCAGAGAAGGAAGATCAACAGTAACAAACTTATTAGAATTTTATGATGAGGTAAGCCAAATCTTACAGGAAAGAGAGGGCTGGGCAGATTGCATATTCCTAGACTTCCAGAAAGCGTTTGACACTGTTCCACATGGGAGACTTATTAGGAAGCTGCAATCAATGGCTAGAATAGGTGGAAATGTCTTGGAATGGATAAAAACTTACTTAGAAGGAAGGGAACAGAGGGTTAGAGTAAGACACTCAGTGTCTGAATGGAGAAGAGTTAGTAGTGGAGTTCCACAGGGTTCAGTTTTAGGGCCACTTTTGTTCCTTGTATATGTAAATGACCTACCAGAGTCTGTAAATTCATTCATGAATATGTTTGCAGATGATGCAAAGATTGTGAAGAAAGTAAAAAACGAGAACAATGGTAGAGAACTTCAGGAGGATCTAAATAATCTGCATGAGTGGTCAGAAAAGTGGCTAATGAAATTCAATACTTCAAAATGTAAGGTAATGAGAATGGGTACAAGTGCAAGAAGGCCCAAGCTTGACTACTCGGTGGCTGGTGTACAACTTCAAGAGACAGAAAATGAGAGAGATCTAGGAGTAAACATACTGGCAGATTTGTCTCCAGAAATACATATAAATGGCGTAGTAAGGGCAGCATATGCATTCTTATCAAATGTAAGGGTAGCCTTCAGGCACATGGACAAGGAAATGTTCAGAAATATTTATGTAACCTATGTGAGGCCAAAACTCGAATATGCAGCCCCCTTTTGGAATCCGCACTTGAAAAAGCACATAGCTAAGCTTGAAAAAGTTCAAAGACATGCCACGAAACTGGTGCCAGAAATACGCAATCTCGGTTATGATGAGAGGCTGAGGGAATTAGACTTGCCATCACTCGAAGCTAGAAGAGTAAGGGGGGATATGGTGACAGTCTTTAAATTCCTTCATGGTTATGATAGAGTGGATAGGGATCGATATTTCGATATGGTTGGCTCTAGAACTAGAGGTCATAATTTGAAGCTTCGTAAGAAAACTTGTTTGCAGGATGTAAGGAAATACTTTTTCAGTGTAAGAGTAGTTGATAATTGGAATTGGCTAAGCGAGGAGGTAGTTAATGCTATCTCAATCCATAGTTTTAAGGACAGGTATGATAAGTATCACTAAGTCTAAAAATGGAACCGATCAGGAGACGGGAAGATACGAGCTTTGGGCTCTTTCCCGTAAACACAATTATTTAATCACAATTTGGTAATCACACACACACACACACACACACACACACACACGAGGAGAGGCTGAGGGAATTAGACTTACCATCACTCGAAGCTAGAAGATTGAGGGGGGATATGGTGACAGTCTTTAAATTCCTTCATGGTTATGATAGAGTGGATAGGGATCGATATTTTGATATGGCTGGCTCTAGAACTAGAGGTCATAATTTCAAGCTTCGTAAGAAAACTTCATTGCAGGATGTAAGGCAATACTTTTTCTGTGTAAGAGTAGTTTATAATTGGAATTCACTAAGCGAGGAGGTAGTTAATGCTATCTCAATCCATAGTTTTAAGGACAGGTATGATAAGTATCACTAAGTAGAAAATGGAACCGATTTGGAGACGGGAAGATACGAGCTTTGGGCTCTTTTCCGTAAACACAATTAGGCAATCACACACACACACACACACACACACACACACACACACACATGATGAGAGGCTGAGGGAATTAGACTTACCATCACTCGAAGCTAGAAGAGTGAGGGGGGATATGGTGACAGTCTTTAAATTCCTTCATGGTTATGATAGAGTGGATAGGGATCGATATTTTGATATGGTTGGCTCTAGAACTAGAGGTCATAGTTTGAAGCTTCGTAAGAAAACTTCTTTGCAGGATGTAAGGAAATACTTTTCCAGTGTAAGAGTAGTTGATAATTTGAATTCGCTAAGTGAGGAGGTAGTTATTGCTATCTCAATCCATAGTTTTAAGGACAGGTATGATAAGTATCACTAAGTATAAAATGGCACCGATCAGGAGACGGGAAGATACGAGCTTTGGGCTCTTTCCCGTAAACACAATTAGGTAAGTACCCAAGGAAATAAGGAGGCCGTAATCTTATCCCACGACCCAGAGGAAAGAAAAAAGAAAATGCAGAGAGATTGCACTACAAGGAGACAGAGGGCGCTTTCAACTTTCCTATTTTCTGTATTATCTTATATATATATATATATATATATATATATATATATATATATATATATATATATATATATATATATATATATATATATATATATATATATATATATATATATATATATATATATATATATATATATATATATATATATATATATATATATATATATATATATATATATATATATATATATCTTTTATTTGTTTATTTATTATTTAAATGATGTTTAAATTATGTACTTTTGCAATATAAACTCTTATTTATTTAATGTATATTCATGTATACAGCCAGGTTTTTTTTTATAATTATTCTTTCATCATATATATATATATATATATATATATATATATATATATATATATATATATATATATATATATATGATTACCTAATTGTGTTTACGGGAAAGAGCCCAAAGCTCGTATCTTCCCGTCTCCTGATCGGTTCCATTTTATACTTAGTGATACTTATCATACCTGTCCTTAAAACTATGGATTGAGATAGCATTAACTACCTCCTCGCTTCGCCAATTCCAATTATCAACTACTCTTACACTGAAAAAGTATTTCCTTACATCCTGCAAAGAAGTTTTCTTACGAAGCTTCAAACTATGACCTCTAGTTCTAGAGCCAGCCATATCAAATTATCGATCCCTATCCACTCTATCATAACCATGAAGGAATTTAAAGACTGTCACCATATCCCCCCTCACTCTTCTAGCTTCGAGTGATGGTAAGTCTAATTCCCTCAGCCTCTCATCATAACTGAGATTGCGTATTTCTGGCACCAGTTTCGTGGCATGTCTTTGAACTTTTTCAAGCTTAGCTATGTGCTTTTTCAAGTGCGGATTCCAAAAGGGGGCTGCATATTCGAGTTTTGGCCTCACATAGGTTACATAAATATTTCTGAACATTTCCTTGCCCATGTGCCTGAAGGCTACCCTTACATTTGATAAGAATGCATATGCTGCCCTTACTATGCCATTTATATGTATTTCTGGAGACAAATCTGCCAGTATGTTTACTCCTAGATCTCTCTCATTTTCTGTCTCTTGAAGTTGTACTCCAGCCACCGAGTAGTCAAGCTTGGGCCTTCTTGCACTTGTACCCATTCTCATTACCTTACATTTTGAAGTATTGAATTTCATTAGCCACTTTTCTGACCACTCATGCAGATTATTTAGATCCTCCTGAAGTTCTCTACCATTGTTCTCGTTTTTTACTTTCTTCACAATCTTTGCATCATCTGCAAACATATTCATGAATGAATTTACAGACTCTGGTAGGTCATTTACATATACAAGGAACAAACGTGGCCCTAAAACTGAACCCTGTGGAACTCCACTACTAACTCTTCTCCATTCAGACACTGAGTGTCTTACTCTAGCACTCTGTTCCCTTCCTTCTAAGTAAGTTTTTATCCATTCCAAAACATTTCCACCTATTCTAGCCATTGATTGCAGCTTCCTAATAAGTCTCCCATGTGGAACAGTGTCAAACGCTTTCTGGAAGTCTAGGAATATGCAATCTGCCCAGCCCTCTCTTTCCTTTAAGATTTGGCTTACCTCATCATAAAATTCTAATAAGTTTGTTACTGTTGATCTACCTTCTCTGAAGCCATGTTGCCTCACTGACAAAAAGTTGAAGGATTCCAAGTGAAGAGAGATATGTTTCCTTAGTAGTTTCTCCATAACTTTGCAAACTATGCTGGTCAAGGAAACTGGTCTATAGTTCAGAGCCGTATCCCTCCTTCCCTTTTTGAAGATAGGTATCATATTTGCTTGTTTCCAGCATCTTGGAATCTCCCCCGACTCCAGTGGCTCCTTAAATATGATACTTAGTGCCACTGATATTGTGTTTGCGCATTTTTTAAGCACATGAGGGGATATGTCATCAGGACCTGTAGCTTTATGAACATCTAAATCCATCAGCGCTTTGCATACCTCTGTGGCTGTAAGGTTGATGTTCTCTAATACCGGCCCTTGAGCTTCTATCACTGCAGTCTGAGGGGGTGGGGTATTTTCTACTGTAAATATTGACTGAAACTCCTTGTTCACTTCTTTGCAGATCTCTTCATCCGTCTCAGTGATGCTTCCATCCTCTCTCTTTAGCCTTAAAACCTGTTCTTTTACCTTCAGTTTTCCTCTGATAAAGCTGTGGAAAAGCTTGGGATTTTCTTTAGCCTTCCTGGTGATGTCCCTCTCATAGTCTCTCTCTGCCTCTCTCCTTTTACTTAGGTAGTCATTTCTTGCTCTTTTGTAGGTTTGCCAGGCATTTATGTTTTTTCTCCTCCTATACCTTTTCCAGCATTTGTCTCTCCACTCCTTAGCTCTTTTACACCCATTATCGAACCATTTCTCTCTGGCATGAATTACACCTACTTTGGTGACAGGTATGCAGCAATCTACTATCTTCCCATATTTCTCACAAAAGATGTCATACATTTCTTGTACAGATTTGTTGTAAAATAAGGTTCTCCAGTCAATAACTGCAAAAAGCTCATTCATTTTGATGTAATCTCCTTTCGGATAGTTCCTCCTCATGTCCTCAGTGCCTCTACTCTCAGGAAGAATATCTTCAATGATATACTCCATCAACAACACACAGTGGTCACTCTTTCCAATTGGTGGTTCATACTCAATTTTTTCAATATCCAACACATTATCTGTGAACACTAGATCAAGTAGTGATGGCTCATCCCCACCCCTGGCCCTTGTTGGTTCCATTACATGTTGGTGTAGGAAATTCCCTTGTACGCAATCTAGGAATCTTGCCCCGAATGAGTCCTCACCACTGTGTGGGTCAAGATTTATCCAATCTATCTCTTTATGATTAAAGTCTCCCATAATCAAAATCCTACATTTTTTTTTCCCGTGCCATGTTAACAACTGAGTTTATGACTTCAATAGTATATGTGTGTGTGTGTGTGTGTGTGTGATTACCTAATTGTGCTTACGGGAAAGAGCCCAAAGCTCGTATCTTCCCGGCTCCTGGTCGGTGCCATTTTCTACGTAGTGATACTTATCATACCTGTCCTTAAAACTATGGATTGAGATAGCATTAACTACCTCCTCGCTTAGCGAATTCCAATTATCAACTACTCTTACACTGAAAAAGTATTTCCTTACATCCTGCAAAGAAGTTTTCTTACGAAGCTTCAAACTATGACCTCTAGTTCTAGAGCCAGCCATATCAAAATATCGATCCCTATCCACTCTATCATAACCATGAAGGAATTTAAAGACTGTCACCATATCCCCCCTCACTCTTCTAGCTTCGAGTGATGGTAAGTCTAATTCCCTCAGCCTCTCATCATAACTGAGATTGCGTATTTCTGGCACCAGTTTCGTGGCATGTCTTTGAACTTTTTCAAGCTTAGCTATGTGCTTTTTCAAGTGCGGATTCCAAAAGGGGGCTGCATATTCGAGTTTTGGCCTCACATAGGTTACATAAATATTTCTGAACATTTCCTTGTCCATGTGCCTGAAGGCTACCCTTACATTTGATAAGAATGCATATGCTGCCCTTACTATGCCATTTATATGTATTTCTGGAGACAAATCTGCCAGTATGTTTACTCCTAGATCTCTCTCATTTTCTGTCTCTTGAAGTTGTACTCCAGCCACCGAGTAGTCAAGCTTGGGCCTTCTTGCACTTGTACCCATTCTCATTACCTTACATTTTGAAGTATTGAATTTCATTAGCCACTTTTCTGACCACTCATGCAGATTATTTAGATCCTCCTGAAGTTCTCTACCATTGTTCTCGTTTTTACTTTCTTCACAATCTTTGCATCATCTGCAAACATATTCATGAATGAATTTACAGACTCTGGTAGGTCATTTACATATACAAGGAACAAAAGTGGCCCTAAAACTGAACCCTGTGGAACTCCACTACTAACTCTTCTCCATTCAGACACTGAGTGTCTTACTCTAACCCTCTGTTCCCTTCCTTCTAAGTAAGTTTTTATCCATTCCAAGACATTTCCACCTATTCTAGCCATTGCTTGCAGCTTCCTAATAAGTCTCCCATGTGGAACAGTGTCAAACGCTTTCTGGAAGTCTAGGAATATGCAATCTGCCCAGCCCTCTCTTTCCTGTAAGATTCGGCTTACCTCATCATAAAATTCTAATAAGTTTGTTACTGTTGATCTTCCTTCTCTGAAGCCATGTTGCCTCACTGACAAAAAGTTGAAGGATTCCAAGTGAAGAGAGATATGTTTCCTTAGTAGTTTCTCCATAACTTTGCAAACTATGCTGGTCAAGGAAACTGGTCTATAGTTCAGAGCCGTATCCCTCCTTCCCTTATTGAAGATAGGTATCACGTTTGCTTGTTTCCAGCATCTTGGAATCTCCCCCGACTCCAGTGACTCCTTAAATATGATACTTAGTGCCACTGATATTGTGTTTGCGCATTTTTTAAGCACATGAGGGGATATAGTCATCAGGACCTGTAGCTTTATGAACATCTAACTCCATCAGCGCTTTGCATACCTCTGTGGCTGTAAGGTTGATGTTCTCTAATACCGGCCCTTGGAGCTTCTATCACTGCAATCTGAGGGGGTGGGGTATTTTCTACTGTAAATACTGACTGAAACTCCCTTGTTCAATTCTTAGCAGACCTCTTCGATCCGTCTCAGTGATGCTTCCATCCGCTCTCTTTAGCCTTAAAACCTGTTCTTTTACCTTCAGTTTTCCTCTGATAAAGCTGTGGAAAAGCTTGGGATTTTCTTTCGCCTTCCTGGTGATGTCCCTCTCATAATCTTTCTCTGCCTCTCTCCTTTTAGCTTAGGTAGTCATTTCTTGCTCTTTTGTAGGTTTGCCAGGCATTTATGTTTTTTCTCCTCCTATACCTTTTCCAGCATTTGTCTCTCCACTCCTTAGCTCTTTTACACCCATTATCGAACCATTTCTCTCTGGCATGAATTACACCTACTTTGGTGACAGGTATGCAGCATTCTACAATCTTCCCATATTTCTCACAAAAGATGTCATACATTTCTTGTACAGATTTATTGTAAAATAAGGTTCTCCAGTCAATAACTGCAAAAAGCTCATTCATTTTGATGTAATCTCCTTTCTGATAGTTCCTCCTCATGTCCTCAGTGCCTCTACTCTCAGGAAGAATGTCTTCAATGATATACTCCATCAACAACACACAGTGGTCACTCTTTCCAATTGGTGGTTCATACTCAATATTTTCAATATCCAACACATTATCTGTGAACACCAGATCAAGTAGTGATGGCTCATCCCCACCCCTGGCTCTTGTTGGTTCCATTACATGTTGGTGTAGGAAATTCCCTTGTACGCAATCTAGGAATCTTGCCCCAAAGGAGTCCTCACCACTGTGTGGGTCAAGATTTATCCAATCTATCTCTTATGATTAAAGTCTCCCATAATCAAAATCCTACATTTTTTCTCCCGCGCCATGTTAACAACTGAGTTTATGACTTCAATCGTACCTATATGACTTTCCTCATAAATTTCAAGCCTATTTTGGTTCCTTGGTGGGTTGTATACAACAGTTATTATAATGCTCTCTGACCCAGTATTTATGCGAGCAACAAGAAATTCCTGAACTCACTTTCTATAGCCAAGTTTATCTCTTCAACTTGAATCCTCTCACTTATGAGCAGTGCTATCCCTCCACCAGTCCTCTCAGATCTTTCGACCCTTAGTATTCTGAAGCCCTTAGGAAAAACTGTGACACTGTTTATGTCCTCACTCAACTTAGTCTCTGTAATTGCTACTATATCTGCTGTTTGTGTGGGTGTGTGTTGTAAGATATGCATAATAATAATAATTATAATAATAATAATAATGATAGTAATAACAATAATAATAATTATTCTTAAGTAATAAGAATTTTTAAAATACTCGTACATGATGTCTGCAATATCTGTGAGGGAACCTGTTTACTCTTAACGGTATTTTGTGTTTAGAGAGAGAGAGAGAAAGAGAGAGAGATTATTTTATTTTATTTTATTAATTTATTGCGCCAAGGCGTCAGACATTACATGAGTTCATACAAAGAATGCTTCAAATGGATACAAAACCAAGAATTGAACATAGTTACAGGGAGGTGTATACATTGATAAAACATTGCTGCATACTAACACACAACTCACAGTATGGCAGCACAGAGTACATTATATGCAAAAGTAAAGCTCAGAGAAACGCAGAATGCACAAACAGAATTATACAGCAACATACAGAAAATATATGTATAATTCAATATAATTGAATAGAGAGAGAGAGAGAGAGAGAGAGAGAGAGAGAGAGAGAGAGAGAGAGAGATTGTTGAAGTATATGTAAAAGGAACTGCTTAAACTTGAGCAGTGGAAATCTCGATAAGGAAGGAACCAAAGAGATGAATTTCGATTTCAGTTTAAAATTGTTTGTTTGGGAGCTGAAATGGGTAGAAAAGCTAACCAGCTATTCCAAGCAAAAGACCTAAGGAAAAAAACATTTGAATGATCTAATAAAAAAAAATTCTATCGACAGACATTATTGCGATGAAATATGATGTAATAAAGAAGCTAAGCCGTTTAGTAAGCCAATAAATAAAAAATGCTAAAATAGAA